>VACF01001181.1:0-26744 GCA_006891605.1 Pleurozium schreberi
AAAACAAGATTGTCCATAACTTTCTCATTACTAGTCCAAATAGAATGAATCAAAGCTTCACATGTAGACAAAAATATATAATTTCATAAAAAAAATTTAGAAATTTAATTTTGAATTTTTGCAAAATTTGCTTTGCTGCCAACGGAGTTCAGTTCTAGGGTTTTTGTGGTATAACTTTTGCTCCCAAACACCGATTGAAATGAAAATTATATTCCCACAAAATAATCATTTTTCTATATTATGAGAAAGTTTAAAAAAGTTTCATAAAAAATCAAGGTCACAGGAACCTGCCCGAAAATCCAAATTGTCCCCCAAGGGGACAATGGGACTTTAGGGGTTAAAGAGTATAAAAGTGGATACACCCACTTTAGTAAGGTAAGACAACCCATTGTAGTCAGAATTTGGAGTTTGGCCTCAAGGTACTGTTGAAATTTTTCAATTTTTTTCCCACTTAAAGACAAGTGTGAGAAAAAGCAAGTGCAATTGAAATTATATTTTTTCCATAAAGTATGAATTTGCTAGGAATTCTTAAAGTGTTCAGTTTTCCATGGCCCAATGGGGTCTGTAGACCACCCCATAGCCAACAAAATCTGAATCCATGATGGTCATCTCACTACCTAATGCAATCACAATATTTTCTAACATGGAATATTGGAATGCCCAAAAAGTCAATCCTTGTAATGAATTTCACATTGAAAAGTTGGAAGTGCCTTTTGTGGTCACTAGTCACTCCATCACTATCATGTAAGACATTGATTGTGGCCCAAATCTCACAAAACTAAAAAAACCACTATGGGGCCACTTCATAGGTGACTACTATGGAAGAAATAACCACAATGGGCTGTCTTACCTTATACCCATAGGATCTAACAAATCCAACCCTTTGTCAAATTCACACACTAAATTAATATAAGCAAAAAAACAATAAGGGTAGGATTCCATGTGCTATTTGAGGTCGGTGAAGCTCACTAATCAATGGTGGAATCATTAGATGTTTTTTTGGGCCATTTAGAAGATTGTGAGTTTCCAGCTATGGGAATGTATAGGGAACTCAAGAAACTTTTCCATGTAGGCAATCTGATGTGGCTGAGAGACTGCCACATCTGGTAATACTAAATTATTATTATTTTTTTAATTAATTTTTAAATATTTAAAAAACATTTTTTTGAAAAAAAATGATTTAAATAAGTTTTCAATTTCTTTATAATTTCTAAGATTTTGAATTTTTTTTTTTAAATTCAAAATTTGAGATCAACAGTCATTGGTTCCCTGCGTAGAACAATTGCGGGGAACATCCCTGAAACACTCTCCTACAGAGACGAAAAAACATTTAATGGGGATAGCTTTTTTTATGGAGTTTCCATCCTACCAATGATCGGTGGACTTCACTCATTCACTGCCCCCCACAGTATATAGAAAGAGCCCACAACACCATGTGGCCTACCAAATACGAGGATTCCAACAAGTATTATCTTCCATCATATTCTAGTTAAAATAAGTAACACCGTGTTGTTGTGCAAAGATATCTCAATAAAAAGACTCTATGGAACACCCTTCAAAAATGAAAGACTAAAAAAAAATTCTTACATATCAAATAATCAATGGTCTTAACTCTTAAGTGGCCAAAAATGATAGAGAGGCGTTCTTGGAAAACTTTTAAAATACAATCATGTTGGAAATTTTCACAATTCCTTGTAATATAGGTGATCGCAAAAAAGACCAATCCTATTTTGAGTGATTGCAAATATTTGTTTATAATGCCAATTTTGATTTTTCATCCCTATAGATTTTTTGTGATTAATTCTTATTCAAGTCTAAACTTTTTGGCTTAAAATAGAGACTAACTTAAGCATTAGAGTTGCTATGTTCTATAGGATCAATTTGCTTGTGAACTTGAACAAATATGATAATAGTTAGTTTGCAATTGTAAACATGCTAGTATGATTATTTACATTATTAGATAATAGATCCTTGTTTTGCAAATGTATTTCTAAAAACTAATTTAGACTATGTTTATAGTGCCACATTACTATTAGACCATGTTGATTGTGTTGTCATGTAAACTTTGTTGACATTTTTCTAGAAATTGCAGTAGTAAATTTTGAGGTGTGGCCCAAAGTTTGCACTTGAGAATAATTTTAATTGCAATCAAGGCCTTTGAAGCAGAATAAAATTGTTGCCTATAGTTCACTAATTATACAAAATTAAACTAGGTTCATTTTCAAGCCCTTTTAGATTTTGAAATCTTGTTGAATCACCTTATTTTTTGACATAATTAGGTCAAATAGTGTAAAATTTGGATAATGGATACCCGAATGGATACTGCACTCTTACTTTAAGCCCTAAAGTACTAGAGCACATTATTAGCAAGGATTGTCAAAAGTTGCCACTTTTTAGGACAATGAGAAAAACAATGAAAATTTTGTTAAAAGAAAGACTCTACTTTAGAAATTTTAGAAATTTTAAATTGTACTAGACTACCATCAGAGTGTACCAAAAAAACCCTAAAAGTTTAACCTCAAGATCGAAAAAATATAACACAGAAAGTTAGAAGATTTTTTTTCAACCTTGCCTAATTGACTTTAATAGTTTAACTCCTACAATGAGATTTTTGCACTACACATGGTTATGTTTTTGGTGGTTGCATCCTATATTGTATTAGTTACATACTTGCCAAAGTTCTAAAGTGGAGGGGAGTTTTGCACATAGAGTATATGTCTTGTGACTCATGTTTGGAAAGTTGTGCAATTGAGATGACTTTTTATCTGTGATCCCAAGTACCTCATAAAAAAAATGATGTTCCCACTAAATAGATACGTGTTCACACTTTTTGCACCAATTGATGGACATGTGCTTCGACTTGACTTCATGTAAAATCACCCAAGATCTCTTTCATTTTTTAAACGGTTATCTAAAACTATAGGGATTAAAAACTTCCTACCACATGTGTTTGAAAGTTGACAAGTAAAAGTTGTTAAATTATATGTACATAATTCAAGACCTATTCTAAGCCCTAAGAGAGATTAGAAGAAAAAGAGAACATAAATCTAGAGCATAGGGAAAAAATTGAGTTTTTGATTTAATAACAATGCCAGTGCGGACAAAAATTTTCCATTTTTTCAAGTTTTTCTTCTCCTCCCATCTTGACATGACTCAATCTAAAGCGTTGCAGAAAAATCATAAAGCATTAGTTATCAAGCATTATCAAAGGATTGATAATAAAAAACATTGTCAAAGAATTCTACTTGAAAGTCATTTTTTTTGCAAACTTGAACGTACTTCATCCATTTCATACCCACCTCTTGCATTTTTTTCATCCAATTTTACTATAAATTGCAAAAATGTTCATCATCCATTCACCAAATGCCTACTCATAAATGATAAGTATTCATTGTAATTTGTTATTATACAATGTAATAAGTAAGAGAGGTGAGTGTACTTGATTTGTTGTATTTCCCTTTCTTTTTCATTAAAAACCAAAAAAATACAATAAGAGAGGCTATGCCCTTCTTGCATAGATTAGCTATTCAAGTAAGATAGCTACTCGATTTGGTGCACACTCGATTTGCATGCGACTGTGTGTAAAGAATGTATGAGTCTCCTATGCATTGGACTTGTATATGCTTGCCGATATAGTATCACAACTCCTATAGACCCTAGCCCACTTGTGCAAAATGCACCGGGAGAAGACAACCAAACACTCCACAAACTTCCTCATCACAGCATCTTCTTTTTCCTCCATCCCCTTTAGTGTAGAGCCAATAAATAAAACAAATAATATTGTGCCACATTTAACTACTTTTGAATTTTTGAAAGTCTAGAATTAATAATAATCATAAAGAGATAATGTCATTATCTAGAGAATAAAATTAAACAAAAATACAAAAATACAAAAATACAAAAATACAAAAATACAAAAAAAAAAAAAATACAAAAAAAATACAAAAAAAATACAGAAATAAAAAATAAAAAAATAAAAAAATAAAAAAATAAAAAAATAAAAAAAATAAAAAATAAAAAAATAAAAAAATAAAAAAATAAAAAAATAAAAAAATAAAAAAAATAAAAAATAAAAAAATAAAAAAATAAAAAAAATTGCTTCCATATTTTTAGGTAGCCCTATTTCTACGAAGATAGCAAAGATTTTCACATGAAAGTGTTTTGTGCCACGTTGTCCTTCTTGCAATTTTTGAATGGGTAGCATGAGGTATTGGTTTGTACAATTTATCCAAAGCTAAACATGTGTGTGAACAATGTTTTTCCCCTCGGTCAAGCACTACATATTGCACCCCACCTTCGACCGCGGTGATAGGTCAATCCTTTAAGGGTTAATGAGCTACTGTACCTCCCCCCAGGTGGAGGTATAATCCTCCCCTATACACCTGGGGGAGGAATTCACTTAAAATATTGCCAAGCTTATTGGCTACCAGCTCCTGCGTCACTGTTGTGTCAGAATGGGGGATGCCGTGATTGGCTGCCCTCAAGTTCTTTCTTGCTGGGGGGTCCAGATTTTGAGGGAACAAAAGGGACCCCCCCCCAATGAAGGTTAAGAGTGTTATGTCCGTCCCGGCCATATTGGAGCTTTTGTACTGTAGCAGTAAGTTGGGTGAAAATGTTTTTTTACCAATTGAAAGAAGCTCGGTGATCAATTATCAAATTCACCAATATTTGCTGAATTAAGAAAATTTGATATTAGTATTAATTTAAATCTAACTTGAATATTTTTCTAAGATTTTGCTAATTTGTCATACTTTTAGCTTTAGTACTATCAGGTACCCAAATTTAATGACTTGGAGCTGAATTTTTTGTGGTTTAGATATTCCCAAATTAGGTAGGCACGTTCTTGCTAAGGTGGCATCCAAAAATACATTTTAAAATTATTTTTTTACTATTAATGGTAGATTTTGAATGAATTGAACCTTTGACATACCCGTTTTTGAGAAAATTTGGCACTCAATCTTAGATATAGTACTTTGGATACTATTAAGTTTAACATAGTAGTAAAGAAAAACACTTGTCAATAGTGCAATAGGTTTACAATGTCCTTGACAACCCCCAATCAACCACCAAGCTTTTCTTTCTAGTAAACACAACTAAGTATTCATAGTACTCAACAATTCAACACCAAAATCCCAATTTTTGCCAAAACGGATTGAAATCAACTACTCATTCTTCCAATCGCCCCTTAAAACAATTTGTTTGACATATCAAAGATTAAATACACAAATTTTTACAAGCTCATTTTTAATTAGATAAAATACAAAAATACAGCAACATGTACAAATTTTTACTAATCATTTTTTTTCATTCTTTAGAAACTCATTGTATTTTAACCCATTAAGGCCTGTGGTCAATTTTGGAGCTGGGCAAGCTACTTCTTAAATAAATTTTTTTGAAAAGATTACATTTTTGGATTCCAAGCTAAATATGAAAAAAAAAATACAAATTTTAATGCACTTTTAGGATTTGACTATACTGATGGAATTGATGTGAACACTTAGGACTCCAAAATAAATTTTGTGGCAATTGAAGGGTCACACCTTGCTGGAAGATTTTTGTATTTTCAATTGATATTTTATTTTGTTTTTGGGTACAAACAAGCTTGGAGTACCCCGGTCAAGAACCAAGGAACAGAAATAGAATAATTTTTAGGAATCAAATTTTACAAATAAAAGTGAGAGTAATATTTTAAGATCATTAGTTTTTGTTAGAACACATATAATCATACTATTTGCAATATTCAAAACTTACTAATTGTTTAGTTTTTTATTTTCAAATTATTAGGATTCAATACTTAGCTGATATCATGCTAATAAAAAACATATAAGTACTTAAAACAAAAGATTTTTACCMTGAATTTTTTTCTATTTACTACTTGACAACTTACTTTTCATGTCCCAAATTTGAAATCCAAAAAAGTCTTCAATTTTGAATTCCTTATAGATGTAGCCCCTCTTTGTGTTATTTATGCTTATTTGAAAATTAATAAAAAAAAATTTAATATTCCACATCAAATTATAAATTTCCAAAGTTGGTAATTCAAACAGAATAAACTAGAAAAGTGATTTAGAAATATTTTTTGACAAAAAAATCCATTCATTTTTTATTCCTGAATCCCAAAAGTCACATGTGACATCATTCCTGAATTACGATGACAACAACAAAACATTTCTTTTAAGTTGTTTGTACATTGGACTCACCTAAGTTTTAAGGTCATAATCAATGCCACATCTTTCTCAAAATCACATTTTGTAGTGAAAATTTGTCTTCAAAAATGAGATATTCATTTCTAGTTGGGTTGTGATAGTAAACATGGGGTACCCAAAGCTTGCTTGGACCCTTTTCAACAAAAAAATTACATACTATCAAAGATTCTCTACATTCTTGTTTCAATGCATTTTGGTCCCAATTCTCCGCATTTGTTCCATTTTCTGTATATCCAGATTCTTTCTAGAACTCTTGCTAATTGCTATAAATAAAAAAAGTATCAATTTCAACTAGAAAGTAGTCAACTAGTCCTTAATAATAAAAAAATACTAAAATATCAACTAGAAAGTGGTCAACTAGCCTTTAATACGTTCAACAAGCAACAAATTACAAGTATCTCTACTGAATAAATATGCCTTACTTTTGTATGTCTCTTTTTATATAATCTTTTGTACAATCTTTTATATGATTATAACTATTATATAAAAAATCCTATGATGCAAAATATAGAATTACCACTACTCTTAAGTATCCATATGTTATAATTCTAATAAACATAAGAAATGAATCTTTAATCCCTAATGGGTCGAGGCCATGTTTTTGTCAAAAAACACTTACATACTACAAGTGCCATTTTTTTTGTATTCATCCAAAAAAAATAAAACTCTAGATATTTTTAGAAACTAACCATAGGATCTTGAACTTTACTTGTTTGAGAATTGAGATCATACGGTAAAAATTTCATAGAATTTGATAGTATAGATTGGAAGATATTAGCATTCAAAGTTGAAAAAAAAAAGATTTCTTGAAAATTGGCTCTAAAAAATTGAGTTGAAAGTCTAGAAAAAACTTAAATTTTTTTCTTTCATCATTAGATGTTTTCTAGACCGTCTAGAAGAATGCGAGTTCCCGGGCTGTGGGAACACATTGGGAACTCTGGAACTCTGCCACGTAGGCAGTCTGACGTGGCACAGAGACTGCCACGTCAGATAATACTAATTAATTAATTATTTTAATTATTTATTCATTATTTAAAAAATAATTTTTTGAAAAAAAATAATAATAATTTAAATCAGTTCTTAGTTTCTTTACACTTTCTAAGAATTCTGAAAAAAAAAAAAAAAAAAAAAAAAAATTGAAATTCAAAATTTCAGACCAGCAATCGCTGGTTCCCTGTGCAGGGAATAGTTTCAGGGAACAGCCCCGAAACAGGCTCTTACGGTGCTGAAAAAACATCTAATGTCTTTTAAAACTAGATTAACCCCTAAAGTCTTATTGTCCCTTCAAGAGACCAAATGAATTTTGGGCAGGTTCCTATGGTCTCAATATGTTTTCTAATTTTTTAGATTTATGCAAAAAGGTTAGCTTTCCGAAAATATAATTTTTATTTAAATTGGAGTCCAGGAGAAAAAGTTATAGCACAAAAAGCCCTTGTTTTAGTTCGGCGGGCAAAACTTACCTTTTAAATAAACTTCAAATAATTAAAAAAAAAAAATTTCAAATAAGTTGTATTTTTTCCTACATGGGAAGCTTTGATTCATTTCATTTGGATTTGTTATGCAAAAGTTATGGACAATCTTAGATTTCGGGCAATCAGAGCATATTTTTGAAAAAATAACTTGTAGTATTCATTTATGACCTCAATTTTTGTAATTTTTCAAAAGAAAGAAGCTTCATAACTCACAAGGTTAAGATCTCTTGCTAGAATAATCTCACCGTTAAAATTAGTGTATTTCAATTCCATCTTAGAGCTATTAACAGTTTAGAGTTTCCTTCAATTTTGAACCTACTTCTACTTAACAAACTTTTAATGAGTGAAAATTAAGTGTATTTTTGTTGAATTTTTTTTCCAAGATTCTCAACTCAATTTTTTATCATATAAAAAAAGAAATTCAAAATCAATAGAGAAAAAATCACAAGTTATGAAGGTTCAAAGCCAAAAAATGTAGTTGAGCAAGCCACAAAAAAAAACTTGTTTCCTTCACTTTAATCGCAAATATCTTACAATCAATGCAGCCAAAGTTTGTGAAATTTCTTCCACAACCGCACTGTCTGTCTAATCGTAAAAGTGCGTAAAAGTGCGTGGAATACCGCCATTTTAACGAAATTTTGGCTATAGCAGCTAATGGGTAGAGGTAATGTATAGCTGATCACTGTACAATAGGCACGTGGGTACATGAAAATAAGACGGAATGAAAGTTTGGATCTGAAGTAAGTGCGAGGAAAAATACTGTCAAATAGTGTCATCTTTACATCGGTCGGGTAGTCCGTCCGTGAGATGTTAGTGCGTTACTTATTTTTCTACGAAAACTTTCTAGCAATTGAACTGATGACCATCCATACCTTAACCCTTAAACGACGCCGAGGACGTTTTGAGTCCGATGAATGGCAAAGAATCTTTTTCCTTGCAGGACATAAATGCAATCATTCATCCTTGGTATTAGGGGTGGAAAGGGGAGATCTTCTACAATACTTTGACTTCCAATGAATATATTTAGCTTTTTCAAAGGAGATGATGTCACACTGTATCAAAATGCATGATTTCCACGGCCACCGGTCCATCCTTCAAGGGTTAAGTAAGGTGAGATCTCTTCGACCGTGCGTCCCCAAGTCGCATCCCTTTGTACCGTCAAAAACCTCTACCGTAGGAGGGTGCACCGTCTTTGTTTCGTGGCGTTTGGACTCACTATGTGGAAAGTTATTGAATTTCAAATTTTTTATGAATTAAAAAATTACTTTTAATTTTATTTTGGCTGTGGCAAAGGCACAGGGCACACTACACTACTGTAGTGTACTTATGATATTTATTTTACAGTATATCCCATGGAAAGAGAACTTCTCTTTCCACGACACACAGTACGATACACATTGCGTGTGTTCTGACGTTTTCTCCACCGCCTGGTACAGTAAGCATGATCTGTGGGTGACATACACGGCAGAAATGGTGGGTCTAATGGTGAGTCAAGTGCCATCACGGAACGTCAGCAAAGTGAGATGAATTACATCGAAGATTGATCACCCCCCAAAAAAAAATTATCACAAAAAGAGAATGCCAATGGTCCCTTTCCGGTACACAGTTGTTACGAATGCTGTCCCGAACTTGTTCCTGCCGTCTTTACAGCCAAGCACAGAAGACGTAACTCTTTAATCAGTAACTTAGCTTGCGCACTACTTCTACTTTCAAGMCCATCAATGAATTGCTTCAGAGTACCWGAGCTTTTCTACTSTAGATRATTTGCTTTGAAATAAAGCTTGGTCCGCAGCTTGGCCCGCGCGTTGTGAGAAAATTGCAAAAAGACTCTTCACCCACGCGCGCTTATTAGCAACCACGTACCAGCTCAATGAAAGTACCCAAAAGGAGATTTTGCAGTACTTAGRTTAGGGGTTCGTAAGCCGTGATTTGACGCACATGAGTCGGTAAGTCCTGCCTATAAAATYGATCATATYGAACCTCYAGTCTCCATGCCAGTCCTTCACGGAACCACTTGGCCATTGTCGTAGCACGTGACTGTCAAAATTGTATATCACGAATTAATAGTTTCACAAGGTCCGGTCATCATTCAATTCAGACCTGTACTGTACAAAGCACGCAGATGACGCCATTCTTCTGCGATCCCAGATCTAAAGATTTTAAGAACCTTAAATGCGTGTTAAAAAACGTGAAGGAGATAGCGTTCAATTCGGGAAGTTTTAGGAGCTGCCCCGGTAGTTTGCCTCCCCCTTTGTAGAAGGAACCGGTGGGTTTTTTTCAAGGGCGCTAGTTACATTCCCTCCTTATCAAAATCTTCTGGTTCATTTTCTCTTGAATCAAATTCTCACCGGCCACTTTTCTTTAACTTCATTATCTCTAGATTCAAATTCTTACCGGTCATTTTCCTTTAACTTCATTTTCTCTAGATTCAAATTCTTACCAATCATTTTCCTTTAACTTCAGCTTTGCAAAGGCTTCAATCCTCTTCTTTCAAAGATAAGACAATTTTAAAACTAAACTCCAAATTTCATTACATTGGGTAGACTTGGATGACGGACGGTCATTCAAGGGTTGGCCACCACAACCAATCCTAAAGCAAACCCCGCCCCGCCTATGTCTAAGCACTCCAAGCCCCTCACCGGCCAATCCTAAAGTGATACCCACCTTGTCCAAGAACATACCCTCCTCCAACAACCCTCCTCCAACAACCCTGTTATTGGTCGTGGATTTGAATTGACAAGTGACTATAATCTCACAATTTCATGAAAGCAACAGCTATTTATCTTTCATTTAATTTTTGCACACCGGTCGGTTGCCTATCCCTATCAAATTTTTTGTTTAATTTTTTGGATCCTCCATTTTCACTCTAGACCCACTTATTTTCCCAGCTAAAAATGAACTACCCAGGGCGTTCCTCCCCCCAAAATTATGGAAGGAGCTTCTTTGTAGAGTTGTACTTTTGTGTCTGCTCTGAYTATAGATTACCAAGCAGCTTTTAGGTGAGACCTCAAGGCAACGTGACATGGCTGCCATGTTTTTTTGAGTTTTTTAAGTCAGAAAGGTGTTTCCCGTGATGCTTCCTGTTCGAAGAAGAGACCCTCTTATAAGTGAACTCAAATCACTGGTGTGACTGAACGCAAGCACCCAGTGGTAGGTTGAGCGACAATTGTGAGAGTGACTACTGGTGTGACTGAAACACAAACACAAGCACAGAACGGTAGGTGGAGCGACAATTGTGAGAGTGTAAACCCCCAAATTGAGAGTGCAGGATGCGAATTGAGAGTGAGGAATTCGAGCAGTAGAAGCTAGCTAGGCGAGTGCCAGATAGAAAGTCAGCCAGGTTGTCTTCGCTGCATCGATTGAGAATCACAGCAGAGTTGTTGCAACAGCCGTGGGAAGAGCACATTGGAGGGTGGGGTGGCGCCCCCGAGCAGAAGAAAGTGTTGGAGAGCTTGCACCAGTTTCTGACCCTCGAGGGAGACGACCAGCAGCAGCAGCAGCAGCTTCTCTTCTCTCCGGAGTCATACTATAATTGCGCTCCGAATCCCGACTCTCCAAAGTCTCCGTTCCTGTTCAACACGACCATCTCATCGAGTGATGGAGATTGCAGCCCTCCCTCCTCAAGTCAGATGAGTGATGAAGCTCGCAGCAGTGGCGTCCTGTCCTTTGAAGAGACCGATGAAGCGTGCAGCGGGGTGAACAAATTGACATCGCTCCTGAGGAGGACGTTAGGGGAAAGCTTCACAGCGGAGGTGCGCTCGAAGATGAGGCCGGCAGTGAAGGAACTTAATGTGGATGACTTCCTCTGTTTCGATAAAGTGCAGAACCAGCCAGCAAACGCATGGAGTACAGAGGCTGAAAGCACAGACATGGACACATATTCTGAAACCAAGGCGAGTTCCTTGTCTTTTAGAAGCCGGCGGCCGCTACCGCTTCTTTCCATTCCTGCTACTTCTCTGCAGGGAGACGTTTCTAATAAGCCTGTCAGTCCCTGGAATTCCAAACGAGTGCAATGCCAAACGCCAGACGCCCTTTGGACAGAGCTGTCACAAGACCAGGGACCCCTTCCACTGGACCAGAACGACTCCGAAGACATGTCTATCTTCTTATGCCTCAAGGACGCCTGGCAATCCTCCACGGCTTCCTCAATTCCGCAAGTGACCGCCCCTGTCTCCGTAGAAAGCATCCAGGTGAAAGTAGAGCCAACGACAGTCACCACGCAGAAGCCTGTGAAACAACAGCAGCCGCATTTTAGAGGCGTCAGGCAACGGCCGTGGGGGAAATTTGCAGCCGAAATTCGAGATTCAGCCAAGAACGGCGCGCGGCTATGGCTGGGAACGTTCGACACCGCGGAGCAAGCGGCTATGGCGTACGATCGAGCAGCACTCCGGATGCGAGGCTCACGCGCTCTCTTGAACTTCCCACTCCAAGCCACAACTGCTCTGTCCAACCCCGAGTCGCTTCCTCCACCTCCGGTATCGTCCACGTCGAGCCGCAACGCTGCTTCTAAGCACTCTCACCCTTCTAAAGCTCCACTTCAAAACTCCACGGAGCTACTCACCTCCTTCAAAGAACGGTACACCAAGCCAGCAAGTGCCAAGGCTGTCACGGAGAAGCCGATGCAGTCGTGCAACAAGAGGTTTGGCGCGGACATCAAGAGGGAAGAAACGAAACGACTGAGAGTGAAGGAGGAGCTGGTAGTCTAAGTTCGTGGGTAAGGTCCAAAAATATGAAACTACTTGGGTTAGATGCCAATTCCTTTTTCCTTCCTATGAAAATTTACTAAATATTGTTTCAAGGAGTTTAGCTTCCTTGAAAATGCAATCAGCTCTTAAATGGTCGCTTTAAGAGCAGTCTACCTTAGGCTGAAGGAAACGGCTTGTTTTATTCTACACTAAATACGGGTTTTAAGGGGACCAAAAAATTCAAGGCACTTATTGTGGGAAACTGTAGATGTTTGAAACATGATGAACATCCTCCAAACACTTCAGTAACTATTGATGTACAACAAAGATAGATATTTATATATTGTGAAATGTCAATTAATTAGTATGGGGCCCTTTAATACCCTTATTCAGTGTAGATGTGCAATTTGGAGGTGGAACTTCATAGCAACTAAGGTAGGAGACTCTAAAAGCGAGCGGGTATTTAGAATCTCCCATATGGACTCCCCTAAAATGGACATGAGATGGTCTTTAAATGGGCCTTATGTCATCGTTGAATGAATCATAAATTTTTTTAATTTAAAGCAAGAACCAATCATTCTCTATACCTTCCCCCATTTCTCTCTAGAAATTGAAGTGAACAAGTTCATGGAAGACGTAGGGTCATAAATAAGGACCTATGACTTATCATGTTTGAACATTCAAGAAGTAATTTAAAAATGCTTCACAAAATACCAAACAACTTGGGTTACAATCAAAATCTATTTCTCTTTGTTTGAGAAATAAGCTAAAAATATTCCCATCAACGAAAATACATGAAAAAGGCCAATGAGCCTTTAGATGAGTGGTTTATGAGACTCCTACCTTATAGAGATGCCTTGTGGCGGAGATTATTTTTTGATTGTTTTTCTTCACAATTTGATCCCTACGACCGGTATGGTAGAGGGACCCATTTCTAACCAGTGACCCATTCCCGACCTATAGGTGCACGTATTTCTGACCATGCTTAGAATGTTGTTGTTTTTTTCATTTTCAAGGTTGGAACTAGTAAATACATGACATATGTCCCAAGTTGTGGAAAAAAAAGTATGAAATAATGATTAGGTAAAAAGTTATTGAATGATCGAAATTGGAAGACTCTACATATTGGCCATGGGTCCAACGCAACTTTTGCCTTGCAAAATTCATTGTAAATTGACTTTGGGTGATAAAATTCCCAAAATTTGGGCAATCCCCATCTTTTCTGTCTCTACACCTGTATGAATTTTTCTTTCGCCTTCAAGTACCCCACATCATGTCCATAGGTGCTTATTCGGTCGGTTATGGATCCCTCTACCATATTCACAAATTTGGGTTGAATGACTCTACTTGCAACAATTGAGTTCTCAAGACCTAAATTGCAACTTTGGATGTAAATTGCCTTTGTAGTCGTGAAGAGCAACCTCCCCTGCCAATTTAGGCGTTTTCTAGGGGGTGATTGCAAGAAACACTTAAAGCCATTTGTCACACCCTAGTTTTTTATTTTGTTTTTGGCCATAACTTTTGTGTTTTAGCTCCAAGTGACTCAAAATTTACAAAGAAGCTACTCATAATCATTCTATACCTTTATTAATTTTTGAGGATATTTTGAAAATAATTTACTATTTTTAAACAACCCCAAAAATTTCTCACAATGGGTGATTTAGGGGGATTTTGCACCATTTATCCCCCTAAAAACTAATTTTGAGTTGAGATTTGGAGAGACTGGTCTTTTAGTAGCCTTATAGCTATTGTCCAAAGGAATTTTAAAAATTCAAATTTTAATGTGGTGTAGAAGTCCACAAAAAAAGCTTCTTTCTGCATTTTTTCCTAAGGTATGAAATATGATTTTGGTGAGTTTTTTGGTCAAATCCCATCAGCTAAAAGTCTTTTTGAATCAAGAATTTTCAAACTTGACTAAAAACTACACTTGATAAGCTTCATGTCATTAGTTGGGTTCAAATTCAAAAAACAACAGTTTTGTGGATGAATTTCACATCAAGAAAGAATAGCAAGAAATGGTTAAAACACATTACAAGGATGATCAGTGGATTGAGAATGTTCTTTTTTAGAAAAGTCAATAAGATCATTATGAAGGACTTTGCAATTTTATTCATTGCAAATGTACTCAAGTACCCTCCAAATGATTGAATTGAATGTGAAAACAAATTTTACCATCCTACAATGTCTAGTACAATAGTCCATAAGTATGCAATAAGAGAGTTTGTAGTGAGTAGGTGGCACATGCACAAGATTCAAGATGAAAAGACGCGTGTTCGTATGGCCCCATGATTAAGATGATAGGGAGCAAATATTGCTCCCTATCCACTCAAAAGATGCAACCCTCTTTGCATTGCTTCCCCCCCCCCAAAAAAAAATAAGGCCATCAATTTTTTTTTTAAATGGACCCGCTCCTACCGTCGATTTGATATGCAAAAATATAAAGAGACCCCTGCCCTTGCCGTAGATCCGTCGATGTGAGCTCCATCTGATTGGGGTTCTAGTTTCAAACCCACTCAGCTCTGGGTACTTCTCACCACGCCTCCCCTGCCATCGTTGTTTTGGCGTCCCACCTCTTAAAGCTGGTTGCCGTTGAGGCCCCGGCCCTCCGGCTACTAGACCTTCAACCGGGCTCCATTGTATTGGACCACCATGGCTGGAGGTCCAGCCAACCCTCCAGCCTCCAGTCCGTGCACTAGTAGAAAATTTTGTTTTTCTATTGATTTTGTCGCGTTGATCCGGTCACTTTTTGACATAAATCTGTTGACGTGTGAAACGGAAATGTAGGCCTGGAGGGGTTGGAGGGTCGATCGGAGGGGCCTATTTCTAAGAAGAAAACATAAGATACAAGTTGTAGGTCCTTTTCTTTCATTAATGAGGTAGCGTCCACTTCCGCTGACTTAAATTATCGAAGTTCCTATTGGGCATAGGCCTCCAAAGTTAAAGGATTCAATTTACAGTCCTTCTCAATTTGGTTGCCGCGCCCGGTGTTCAAGGTCCAAGTGATGGTTTGTTTGCCTAATGGCAAGCCCCCTCCTTCCCATCTGCCTTCCCAATCCCCTCTAGTTGACGGACCACTGGCTGTGGGAATCATGCATTTTTTAAACTGTGTGACATCATCTATTTTGAAAAGCCAAACATACTCATTGGAAGTCAAAGTACTTGAAATGATCTTCCCTTTCCACTCCTAATACCGAGGACGAAAAGTCTCAATTCTATCCTACACCGTTTGATTCCCTATCATTCATTGGACACAAAACATCCGCAGCCGCGTTCAAGGGTTAATGGCAACTGGCTCACATCGCAGCTCCCCCACCATCGCTGTTGCTCCACCATCATTGCGCGCTGCTCTCGTTCGTGGATGACATTCAAGGCTTAGTGTCGGGATGCAGCATTGAATTGCTCTTCTTGTTTTTTGAGGCGAGTAGGCTCTTCAATTCTTGTTTTGGTTTTAATTTGATAGTGTCAGTTTCTTTGGATTGCGGAATTTTTTGAATGTCTTGTTCAGCTTTTGAGGCTCAAAATTTGATTTGTTGGGGGTGCAGCACATGGGGACACAGAAGTTTCAGGGCTGCAGCAAATGATTTGTATGTTTGGGTTTGCTCTAGGATTTCATGTAGGGCCAAACAATGTTGAAGCTCAGGTTTTAGGTTGTCATAGTTCTTGTAACAAGTTGTAGATGAAGTACCAAAGCCCCTTTCTGATGTACAAAGAAGTTAGCCACATTACTTAGTTAGGTCTTGCTCATATGCTACTTGATGCAATTTATTTCTTGTGCCGCCAACAGCTGTAAGGTTTGGGCATGTTGTCGTTGCTCTTCTCTCTGCCATAGTACTTGCTTTGATTCCAAGAAATGCTCAGTAATGTGACCTTAAGATCTAGAATGCTTAATGCCTTCTATCTCTTTTAATTATGTTTGTTTGAATATTGGCATCTCAGAAATGAGTTCATTTTGTGCTCCACTTTTTCTTCTACTTGGATGTTGTGCACATGAATATGTTGATGGAAACACTATTCTGATATTCAAATTCACAATCTGCCATTTCATATGAAAGCTCTTAGTTTGGTTTGGGGTAGTCTCTTTTCAAAAAAATTATGTTCTATCACTACTTGTCTGCCATTTCATATGAAAGCTCATAGTTTGGCTTGGGGTAGTCTCTTTTAAGTCAGTTTCAAAGGGTCTCAAATCTGATTCACTTTTTACTCTTCGGACACGTACGGATTCATCCGCAATTTGTCCTGATTCGATATCGAAGGACTTTGACTTTCTCAGCCGAAAGCCTTTAGCAACAACCTCCCCGCTATTATTTAATAGGTCGAATGAGTCCTTGTATCCATTTCCAAGGTCTCCAGATAAATCCTCACTACCCGGTTCCCAGGCAGCTTTAGCAATCGCAGTGAGAGCAGCCTGGGCAACGAGTGACGAAGAAGGACGCTCTCCTTGCTTCGACTCTTCAAGGCCAATCGATCGGTTCAGAAGTGAATGAATAACGGAACTACCTTTTTCTTTCTCTAACTCCTCAACAGAAAGGTTCCTCGACTTCAAGGCTGCTAAGGAGGAGAGTATGTCATTTGAAGCATCCCCTATAACGTCGTTGTCTTCCTTCAGTGTACTACTCCCTGGCCGCTCAGCTTCCTCTATGACTTCTGTGTCCTTTATAAGTGAACTACTCTCTGGGAGTTTAGCCTCCCCTAAAGCGTCCGTATTCACTTCAAGTATACTACTCTCCTTAAGCGTGCTACTCTCCGAAAGTTGGACCTCGTCTTTGGCTTCTTCATTTCTGGCTTCTTCATTCCTGGCTTCTTCATTCCTGGCTTCTTCATTCCTGGCTTCTTCATTTCTGGCTTCTTCATTTCTGGCTTCTTCATTTCTAGCTTCTTCAGCAGCACGAGCCTCAGCAGCCTGTTCTTCAGCAGCCTGTCAAAATTGGTAACAGGAAAAGGAGTTACAAACTTAATCGGTCCTAGTTTAAAACTGAGAAGAATCTTCCTAGAGGTGCAAAGGCTTCAGAAATTGGAAACATCAAACGCATCAATCAAGGGCAAAAATGGAATTTGTCGCCATATTCAGACCGACTGCTTCAAGTAAAAGAAGCTCTCATTCACATTACTAGTCTCTACACTTCCAGTATTCCAATAATCAAAACTAACACCGCAGTGAGCTGTGGAATGCAAGGATGATAATCAAATATACGAAGAGAGTATATAAAGGGCAGACCTACTAATTCCGCTCCTCATTTTTTCCAAAGACWTCCAAGCTCTAACTGAAGAATCGTTTAATTAATAGGTTACGCGTTCAAGAAACGTACACATGCTAAAGGTAATGTCCTCATTCCAACCTGCAAGAAGTGGGACTTGTTTCTCAGTCCTTTCAATCATTACGTTGATCCTGCAGTAAATTATCTTCGCTTCAATATAAAGTCTTCTCAAGAATTAATTCTCAGGCAYATTAAMAACATTTAGGTTAAGTATATTCGCTAATCCGAAGTCTACAAACGATCCGTGAGAACTTCATTGGAGGTTTCCAGGACAGAAACCCGAGCACTCATACTAATCTCAGCAAAGTCCAATTCGCTGACAGCAGATAAACCATCACACACCTGCTGAACAAGAAGATAGGATGCTTTTCTCCCTTCAAACCTCAGCGCCAGATTGCTGTCCTGATCGTCGCTGCTCTCGCCTTTCTCCACATCTTCTGCAACAACTTTACYCTCCAATCCATCCTCCGACTTGCTTGGACTGTCTTCCAACGCTAACACTTCATCACCGGMTGTGATTGCAAGCGGCGACGACGAAGTCTCTTTGTCCGGCTCCGCATCTTTCAAAAAATAAGCTTCCCCTGTTCAATCACCGCAAGGTCAATCTCCATCGCCACGCAACACACGCAATACTCCCATTCACCAGCATGACAAACGAACAAGAGAAGAAGAAAATCTACCTGTGGCATCCAAGAACATATGAAAATTGAGCGGCTCATCGTTGACGGCAATATTTACAACTTTCTCACTGCGCTTCAACACGCCCTGAAACTTCCCAAACTTGACATACCAAGGTGAGCTCTTGTACGAGCCATCCTGCTGCTGTACAACTATAATATCAACTGCGCCGCCGAAGGGATGAAATGGACCCGCAACCGTGTACACTCCCTGGGAGATGAGCCTGCCTACTGCATACATATTGGACCTTCGCACCAAGGCTAACCTAAACATTCCACCACGGGATCCGCCGTCGGGAATTAACACTACCTCGGGAGAAACCTTCGCTTTTTAATAGTAATTCACGAAAGGAACCAATCAAGCTCCCAATCGTATGTCCTCTCACATCTACCGTCACTGTCTCCAAACCTTGGTTGTTCTTTCCCCGAGCCAGCATGGAGCCAAATGAACCCGTGCTAGCATAATTCTTAGATGCACCAGAAGATCCCATGGACAGTTAACAGCTGCAACAACCTTCGTAGAAACGCCTTCCTTCTTCTCCACCGAGAAACTTCGCCTACAATTCGATAAATCGTAAGACTAACCTAAAAATCTACACCACGATCCGGCCCAGACCTAGGCAAGCCCTAAGAGGGTTATTACTGCGGGCGCTCGTGCCCTTCCCGCACACATCTCGGCAATCCTTCAAGCTCCTCAGAGGCCTTGCAAAAGCAAACCCTCGCTCAAACAAGCTTAAAAGAACCCACCGAGGTTAAAAGAAAAGAAAAGTACAAACGCTGGGAAACGGGCAAAACCCCGAATGAACGCGTTTGGCGCGGTGAAGGGGTCATCGACAGAGCCAGGATCGGCCCTAACACCGAAGCTAACCCAAGACCGGGTGGGAGCACAAACTCCACCATTAAAAAAATTCCATTCTATAGACAAATTATATTCCGTTAAGCACTTCAGGACTCAGCCTCCATAGAAATTCTCTTTGTTTACAAGGCATAATGTACTTGTAATAGTGCCAGGCATTATTACAAATGGAAGGCCCCGTACTTAACACAATGGGACACCTTCGCACGAGGGCCTCCCATCCTGTGAGGGCCTCCCACTATATATAATTAGGATTTCAAAAGGGCTTACACAAGATTTCGTGGTATAATTGGGCATTACATCTTGCCCATTAGAAAAAATTGTTTGTTAAAATCATTATCATTTCTTTTCTTCAAATGTTGATAACCTCAATAAAACCATTTCAAAAAGCAAAAGCTTTCTATTACATGAAGAGGGCATATTATTTTCTTTAGTGTGGGGTGTTTTGGCAATATGAATATCTTCTTTCTAAACCCTTGATTGAGTTTGAACAAGGACAAAATACATGTGCAAGTCTTGCATCCTAAGCAAAGAGTGGAGATCTTAGTTGGAATGTCATGATTCCAAAAGAAATTCTTTCTAAGTCAACTTTTTGAGCCGTGGTTTATATCTTCTATCATCTTATACAAAACCAATCACGACCAAGTCCAAGTGACACAGTATCAAGACAAAGGGATTTAATATCTGAGTTAACTTAAAACATCAATGATAAACATGAAACTTGCAGAGTTGCGGAAACTACTAGTAATATGAAACTAGTCAAGGAGTGCTAGCATGTGAGCATAGTCTATGAACCTAGGAGTCTATAACAAGGTAGGAGGTCCATAAATGGAGCATCTAAGGGCTGATCAGCCTTTTTCATATATTTTCTTTGATGAAAATCTTTTTTTCTTATTTTTCGGACAAAGAGAATTTGATTATGATTGCAACACACGTCGTTTCATATTTTTTGAAGCATTTTTGAATTACTTGTGAATTTTCAAACAAGATTAATCTTAGGTCGCTATTTATGACCTTAGGTCTTCCATAAACTGTTCACTTGCAACAAAAGAGAAATGATTGGCTTTTGCAATAAATAATGTTTTTTTAATCAATCCATTCAATGACTATAGACGGTCCATTTAAAGACCATATCATGTCCATTTCAGGAGAGTCTACATGGCGGTTCAATATGCCCGCTCCATTTCAAAGTCACTTACCTTATACACATTTTATGATGATAGGTACCCCTCCTTGAGCCTCAAAAAACATGTAATGCATGAGACCCTACTGATATAAGAATTCTATGATTAGGTACAATTGATCCAACTTGTGGTTTTTTCACCAAAAATTATAAAAAATTCCATAACATTTGGAGGAAACATTCTTAGACTATAGTACATGTAGTTCTTTTGTACATTTCATTCTTGTTATAATTGTTATGAAATATAATGGAGATTTTCATTGAAAGTCATTAGATGATAAATGAAGGTTGTTTCAAGCATGTTTCAACGTCTTAAGGGTTGTTTCAAGCATGTTCCCCTTGTTGTTTTCAATGTAGTGATGGAAGAGCTGGCTACTATCAAAAAAATGATTCTAAAAACAAAAAAAATGAATTGTTTTTTGGTTTTTTGAAAAAAAAAATCTAACGTGGCAGTTGCTTTGCCATGTTAGACTAGTACTGCAATGTTGCAAGAACGCAGGAATGCAACTGAGAACTCATAGCCTTCCCTAGGCCTCAAAAAACATCTAATATATTGTTGTTTAATATTTTTTTAAATTTCATGATTAATAAATTTTGGTCTAAATAAATAAATAATATGAACTGGTGGAATTTTCAAAGTTGAAATACAATTTTGAATTAATACTAGAAGCAATATTTTTCTGTGACAACCATGATTATCTATCTCCAATTAGTGCCATTGACATCTATTTATAGGACAAATTCAAACTTGCTCATGGTTAATATATGATACAAAATCTATTGCGCATACATTGAAGGCTCAATAGTGCGCAAATCTAATCAATATTGTGTACGTTAATTTGCTCTATTTTCTTGGATAGTAAGTTACGAATCTATTTAATGTCATTTCAATTAAACTATTTGTAAGATTAACTTCAATTTTATTTTATTTTCTACATTTATTTACTTGCATTTAACTTATGGCTAAATTCATTTCATTTATGGTTGAGTATATAAGATATTTATTACCATAACTACAAGAAATCTTACTAATACACTAAAAAAAGGGCCATAAACATTTGAAGCATTTTGTTTTAGCTCTATGTAATTGTCTCTAACAATTCTCATTTACAATTTGACAACATTTTCTAGCATGGAAGTCTTTTAAGTTTTAACCCCTTAACCTCTAAAGTCTCAATGCCTAATCCATCCAAAACCACTCAAAATTGTCATTCTATTGCAAAGAGCAAAATTCTTTAAAGATTGTTTTCTTTTGCATCTTTAACCATAAGATCTCACAATAGACTAGTGCCAAAATGTGTAGGATTTTTTTTGAAACTTTATCCTCATAGAGTGCAAGATATTTGCATTTGAAGTGAAGTAAATGTTTTTTTTCACCTTGTATGACTAAAATATGAGACTTTGAATCATCTTAGCTTGAAATTTTTGCATCAAGGACTTTGAATATGTAATTATTTATATTGAAAAATTAATTGAGTGCTTAGAAAAAATAAAAAAATTGTCAAGTTGAAGAAGGTTCAAAAGTGAAAGGAAAACTAAATCATGAATAGCTCTAAGATGGAATTGAAACACACTAATCTCAACAATAAGATTGTTCTAGCAAGAAATCTTGACATTGCAAAACTTTTTACTATGGAATATTATAAAAATTGAGTTCAAAGAGGAATCCTTCAAATTGTTTTACAATAAAAATGCTCTAATTGCCTAAAACACAAGATTATCTATAACATTCACACAACAAATCCATATAAAATGAATCAAAACTTTCCATGTAGTTAGAAATACAAATTATGAGAAAAAAAAATTTAATTCTAAGTTTTGTGGGAGGGTGGCCTCCAAACTAAATTTTGGACTTATTATGCCTTAATTTTTGAGCCCAAAAACCTATAGAAATAAAAATCATATTCACACAAAGCCAAATCATTTTTGTGTATTCGAAAAAAGTATTAAAAAATCAAGAGAAATATTGAGATTCTAGAAGCATGCCTAAAATCCATTTTTTCTCATGTAGGGACAATGGGACTTTAGGGGTTATAGAATATACATTCAAAGTTTGAACAAGGGATGAATGCAAACACATTGCAAGCACACAAACATTTGACTTTTCATTCATATATTTGTTTGAAGATTATCTTGTTAGTTCTTTAACATTTGTACAATATAGATATTGAAGACTTTGCTTTGCAAATACTATACAATTCAAAAGGGATTGGTTGATCTAGCCTCAAAAGGTAATTTATTCAATTCAGAAAATGACCCTTCAAAAATGACTTGAATACAAATGTAAAATGAAAATCTTCAAAAATCATCATAATTAGAGCTAAAATTTTTGAATTTTGTGAAAACTATACGAGAGATTCAATCTACAATTGATTTTAGAGGGAATTTTCATTTTTTGGCTTCAAATTTTATTGAATAATATTGGTTTSTGTAYTAGTTGATCTAAACATGWWGATATAATCTATGGATCAAATTTTCCAACTAATRTTTGAAATTCATCAATAAATTATTATACTAAAGGAGTTGCATTATATARTACATCTTTAAAATTATTAGAAATCTAAACTATCCTTTGGTTTTTAATGGGTCAATTTTCATCTTATATGTTTAAAAAAGAAAGAATYAATTTACTCTCTTTACTATAATTTTTTTWAAATTTRATTTGATCCCTTGGAATTATAGCTAAATAGATTATCCAACTAATTGTGATAATATCGAGATCCAAGAATGGGCCAACAATTACATATTAAAGATTTATGCAAGGCAAGAACAAAATCTACGAGGTTTGAAGCATTAGTGAGCCATTTCAAGTTGTTAGTAACTAGTGTGCCTTGTGCCATTGTCACAATCAAAGTCAAAGTAATTTTTTAAATTTGTAAATTCATAAAATTCTTGAAAATCACTATCTTTCACACCATATGTCCAAATGTCATGAAACAAAGTTTGTGCACCCCTCCTTGTTAAGAACTTTTTGACATTACTAAGAGCCTTTGCCAAAATCATTACATTAAGGTTTATTTTTCCATAATTARCCTTGGCAATTCAACACTCATGTTAACTCTCCAAGCAGAGTCAGATCACAACAAGACAACATTAGCTTCTAAAATTTGTCAAAAGCCTTTGCATTCAGTGATCATTTTCCATCTATGTCACATACACATAGTCCAAATAAAAGTCTAAAATAATTTTAAAAAACAAATTGTTCGTAATCAACTCCTTAGATTCTTACCACTATAAATTATTGCTTTCTAATCAAAATAAATGTTTCCATATTTGCTAGCTAAGATTGAGCTATTGAAGGGAATAAGGATTTTTTTTTCAATAGAGAATTAAGTGCACTGCAAGATGTGCAAAAGAATTGACTTGAATTGGAATTATAAAAGACCTGTTCTTTGAGGCTTGCCAATTCTTCATAAATAGAAGTTGGATCTGGAGCAATTCTTTGTTCCATGAGAATGGCTTTGTGCACTAAATTGCACTCTCGCTTTAACATATGGATCTCATCTTTGCGCTTCATGAGCTCAATTTCTGAATTCTTCAAAAGCTCAACCTTCAAGTCCACCAAAAAAACATATATTACTTGAGCATCAAGTAGATAACGAGAACATTAGTACTTCATTCCAATCTCCACACATGTTTTCACATTAATTCATAAATGGTTTGATTTATGATGCAAACCTGGACATTGTTCTTTTCGTAGAAAATGCAAAGCTCATCATTACGGTCTATGAGCATGAGACCAATTTTGTTTCGGTCTTTTACATTCAATTCATAAATTTTCTTTGCTTTTATCATGTCTTTCTCAACTTTATTGATTCTCTCTTGCAATTTAATAATCTCAGTTTGAATTTCCTCAGCAACAACCTGATCAATGCAAAGTATTTTTAAGCCAAATAACTTTTAGCCCCTTTTCCCTAATTCTAGTATAGCGGCTCTATAAAATTAAGTAAAATTGTTCTTGTGAAGAAAAACCTTCTTCCCCTTTAGTTGTGCGATGCACTTGGCGGTTTCATCTTTTATTTGAATTCGTTCTTTTAGGTTAGCTTCATAGCCTTTACTAATCTTTAAAAGCACCTTCTCTCTATACAGAACTTCGCCTTTGAATTGCTCAACTTCTTTGTGTACCATTGTAATCTTGTCTTTCATTTCAAGTATTGTTATTGCGGCAGCCTAATTAAAATTAAACCTTGTGATTTTAGATGTAGACCTAGAAGTCACCATATAGATTATTGGTTATTCAATCAACAAGCACTTTGCTGACATGTTGGTCTAAGTTATGCAATGAACCTTGACAAGTTTGTCAAAATGGTTGCGTTGGCCRCGCATTATACCATTAAGTGCTACAGCCTCATTGAATTCTTTTATGATTCCYGCTAGTCTTTTGTCCAAGTTTTCCTTAAAAGMTTTAATATATTCTATCTTCTTCATTATTTCTTTCCATTGTGCATACTGTACTGCCACTTTCAAGAAACATTTAAGCACAATGTCTAAAAGTAAAAAACTAATGTAAGGAATTATGTTGTTGGTTACATCATTTTTGTAGTGATTTTATAAACAAGTGATCTATATTGTGAAATTAATTAGTAGATAAAAAAATTATGATCACCTTGGTAGTTGCATTACGAGCTAATCTTGCTTTGATATTGGTGAGCTCCAAAACCTTTTGTGTATTCTTCCTATCCTGTTCCGCCATTTCTTGTATCTTTCCTTCCAATTCTTCCACCTAGATATGGAAATTAAGTCAAGTACTAGTTATTCTAGTTATTCATATAGGAAATTCTATGTTACAAAAGAAATTGCTTCAAATGCATGTAACTACAAGATTGGGGGGGTATTGAAATAAAATGAATGTTCGGATCTTAGCAAAATGAATTAAATCCTTTGCATTGTGCTAGTCACAACTTTCACTAGCATCTAAGCATTTATTTGGAGTTTAATTTACCTTCTTTGTATTCTCTTTGACAATGCGTATCAATTCCTTGGCCTTCTCATCTGTAGCCTTCAAAAGTTTTGTAGCAACTTTGATTTCTTTCTTGACCACTACCATTTTGTCTTCCCATGATTTAAGGACAGGTATTGTAGCATCAAACTATAATGGATTCCAACAAATTTGGTAATCTATTAGTACTTTTAATTGGTTCTTAATTTTGTACTCTATTATTGCTCTTGATCACATTGCCATCAAATTAGCTAAGATTTCAATTTAAAAACACCTCATGTTGTACGACATCCCTCTCTGCTTCATACACAGGTATTGAAGCTTCAAGTTTTTGAACCATCTCTTCTCTTTGTTTCAAAATAACAAGTGTYCTATCCCTCTCTTTTGTTGCATTAGCAAGTTTGTCCATTTCATGTTTTAGCTCYTSTAATTTGGCCATCATTTGCATGTCCAATTGCACCTGCACCATTCCAAACATATAATAGAAGAAAGATCATRGATGTTTGGGTTGTTGGTTGGAATTGAAGATTAGAAAAAAGATACAAGATACAAATGGTTTTGTATTTACTTATGAAGCAAGCTCATTTCCAAAACGCCTTCTGTGTACAAGAATATATTTATATTTACAATCTCTCTATTGCATGTAGGAATTCACATGCAATGAAAATCTAGATACTCGCATCTTATTGAAATTTTTGAAGTATTTGAACACTCACATTCCTAATATGAGATTTTTCACAATTGTTTATATGTGTGATAAATTGAGGATTCTTTAGATGGTAAAAACTTGATTAGTAACTTACACGGTCACTAAGGGATTCTTCAATTTGTTGGGCAATGGTATGGCTCTCTTTTTCAATGTCAGCAATGTTACGCTCCTGCACAGGATAGTCTTCCATATAAACTTATCCACAATTTGGATGCCATTTATGCCAATGTATTGCTTTTACTACATCATATAAYTTTTAGAAGATAGGTAGTCYCATTRGTTTAGGAATTGACTGAAAAGTGTCAAATAMTAMTACTACATCAYAATGATTGATTATATCAATATCTAGCACTACCATCYATTTATTACTTTTAATWTAAATTACTCCGTATATGTTGAGAAGGATAAATTTGATGAACAATTTGTTGTAATATATATTGTAGATGGTCAATATTTCAATATGATGAGTAATATAGGCAATACCTTTTCTTCAATTTGTCTCTTGAATTTTTCACAATTCATCACTAACTTTGGAAGTTCTTCTTTCTTTTGTTTCAATGTTTGGTTCATGCTTATGATTGTTGCTTCTACTTCTTTGACCTACTAGGACAAAGAGAATTCTCTTGTCTTTACATACTATGAATAATCTTAATTTGCTCCTAAAATATTTAAAAGTATATCATGTTAAGCAAGGGCCATATAGTTGTACCTTTGCATCCCATTTGCTATTTTGAGCTTTTACAGATACAAGTGCATTGAGTA
>VACF01001182.1:0-22144 GCA_006891605.1 Pleurozium schreberi
TCCAATTGGTGTAGAAATTGCACATACTAAGCTTCATTTTATTAGTTGGCCTCAAATTCAAAAATATCGTTTTTATGGCTAAAACTCACATCAAGTGTAAATAGTAAGAAATGGCCAAAGTCATTAAATGTTTTTTCAGCCCCATAGGAGATTGTTTTGGGGTTGTTCCCTAAAAATGTTCTTTGTGCAGGGAACCAATGACTCCTGGTTTGAAATTTTGAATTCAAAAACAAAAACAAAACAAAACAAAAAATTCAAAAATCTTAGAAAGTAAGGTAGGAAGTCCATAAAGCCCGCCATAAAGCACCCATCTAAGGGATGAAGCTGAATTTTGGCAAGGTGAAACTTCTTAAAATAATTTTCAGTAAGTTTTCCTTGAAAGACAAGTGGAATTGGAATCTAACCCAAGTCGTTTCATATTTTTTGGAGCTTTGTGGAATTAGTTATGATTTTTTGAATTTGGAGAAAAGTGCATTTCAATGGGCTCTAAAACCGACCACCTCCTCAAATGTAGATTGCTTGTATATTGGAGAGTGCAAAATTTACCTCCAGAGCCTGATTGGTTTTAGAACCTACTCCATTTTAGGACCTCCTACCTTGTAAAGAAACTGAAAACTGATTTAAAAAAAAAATTTCAATTTTTTTTTCAATATTTAATATTTAATTAAAAATAATTAGTTAATATTATTTGACATGGCAATCTCTCGGCCACGTCAGATTKCCTACGTGGCAGAGTTCCTAGAGTTTTCAATGCTTTTCCATAGCCCGGACACATAATAAGGGTGATCTATGAATTAAACATCTTTTTCTTTAGAAAAGTCAATAATACCATATTGACGGACTTTGCAATACTCTTCACCAAAAATGTACTCAAGCAACTTTCCAAGAAAAATTTTGGATGAAAAAAAAGCATTTTTCCCACTTTACACTCTTAAGTGAAGTCATCCATTAGAAACTTAGACATATTGTCTGCCATGTCATTCTACAGTCAAAGAGTGTTATAGTTACTACGCTAGCCAATTACAAAAATATGCAACCCAATACTATACATGAATGTCCAATTCGGCACTCAAGTAAAGTTGAAGCACCGTTAATATAAGCAATTCAACATAGTTGGAGGCACCTTTTCCTAAAAATAAAATTTCTGTATTATTAGCAAATGAAAATCATGAATATTTTTCAGTAAAAAAATTAGATGTTTCAGGTATTGTATGTATTTTTTATGAATTTTCAAAGTGCCAGCTCCCTAGACTACTAAAAGTGTCACATAGGTGAACCCAAATCTAAAATTTGCAAAAATCAACAGTCACATAATTAGAGTTAAGTATGTGTCCTTCAACTCCGTCATCTAAGACTTAATCAGTGTTAACCCCTAAAGTCCCATTGTCCCCTCGAGGGACAATTTGGATTTCGGGCAAGTTCTTGTGAGTTCTAGCAAGAAAACTTAACATTGTCAAACAATTTTTTTTGAATAATTGTGAAAATTGCATTCAGAAGTGAGTCCTAAAATTTTTAATTTTTCAAGAAGATGCTCAAACAGCTCAAAAAACACAATTGTTCATAACTTTCACATTACTAATACAAATGGAATGAATCAAAGCTTCACATGTAGAACAAAATAAGATTTATGAGGAAAAAAAATTTAAAAATTTAATTTCAAGTTTTTGAGGATATTTTTTCTACCCAAAATTATGCTTAAGATGGCATAACGTTTGCTCGCAGGCACCGATTGAAATAAAAATTATATACCCATGAAGATAATAAGTTTTTCTATCTAATGAGAAAATTTCAAAAAATTTCAACAAAAATTGTGATTGTAGGTACATGCCCAAACTCCTCAAAGTCCCCTAAGGGGACTTTTGGTCCTTTAGAGGTTAATCCTCAAAAGGAAATAAGTTCATGTAGAGCTTTTCAAACCTTTGGGCAAGGTATTGCTAAGCCAATTTATTTTCGAAATTTGATTTTTTCACTACAAGAGAAAGGGGTGTTTTAAATATAGTCCTAGAGATAAGATTTTAAGTAATGACCTATAAGGAGTCTTTTAAGTAAGAATTTACTAAAATCATATGTCTTTTAGAAAAAATAAAGATATAAAACAACAAAATTCATTTATTATAGTATGTATGTTAACAACAAATTATTTATTGTGGTATATACAATAAGACATTTCCTACAATTAACTATATTGAATCAGCATTAAACCCTAAGTACCAAGGCACAATTTGGKTAGAAATTGCCACATTTCAGGGTGCTAAGAAAAAATAAAAACAAAAGCTATTTTTTAATTTCAATTAGTCAAACTTRTAGTGCATTACTTCTAAATGTGTGGAAAAAATATCAAAAACTGTGATTACACAAATTGAAAGATTGCAACATCTGAAGTTATAAGTTTGTCTTTTCCAATCTTTCTCAATAAGGTTAATGTAAATCAACTCTTTCTTGAGTAAGAGTTTTGCACTTCGTGTATGAAGAAGTTAGAATAGTTGCATCCTACATCATACTAGTTACATACTATCAAATTTCAAAAATAGAGGAGTTTTTCACATGCTACCTAAGTTGCCTAAAAAGTTCATGGCAACAAAACTTTTGATTTGAACACACAATTAGAAAAAATAATTATATTCCAACCAAAGGGAACATATTCACACCTTGTGCCAAAACTGACTTTATAAACATTATACCAAAATCAGTGACTTTCTGTGTAAGTACGCGAGATTTCTTGGGTACTATATTGAATGGTCACATAACCCTTTAGGAATTAAATATTGACAAAATAGATCAATCAACTTTTTTGGCATGGACTTGATTTATCCTAAAAAGCAATGGACCTCTTGAAGTTGTCTCATTCCAAAATTTGAATGACCATGAAACCTTATCCATTCTTGGACATATAAGATTTTATGTCATTTTATCAATAATTTTGAGCCGTAGTCGAGGCCGTAGTCACTCTTCATTTGTGACGGCTTGTGTAAAGTGACCATGACTGGGCATTTCACTTCTCTTCCAATCTCTATGCTCCAAATGCTTTGACCAACCCTTGGTCGCTAGTGTAAAGAGGYCCTAATAAGGTGGCATTTGAATAGGCCTCCACCCTTAGGACAATCTTTTCTTTAGGGATAGGTGTAGGGATTTTTTTTCCATTTATTTTGGGCAATGCATATAAAGAAATCTTTATTGAAGTGATGCAATTGTTTATATCTGTATTAGCAGATGAAACATGCAAATTTGGATTAAATTTAAATTATTCATCCAAAAGAGTGTACATTCATCCAAAATAAAATAATATTCAATTTGTCCTAACAATATGTAGCAAACCAGTGATATCATGTAAGGTAGAACCACCCATAACCGATCACTTAAGCAATTTTAGACATGATTTAATGTAGTGCAACACAAAGCAATATTTTTAGAGGTGCAATGATAAAAATGCTAGGGATTGCAAAAAATTTGGTAGTTTTATTGCTTGAATTAAAATTATTATGAATTTTCAAAGGCAAAAAGTGCACTTGACCCATTGCCAATCTCTAGACTCTTCCAATTCCAATCACTCAAAAAATTACTTTTCCACTAATTGCTTCTTACTTTCTTGCGCACTAAGTTGGGAGATGTGTCATGAACTTTTAACCCCAACCTTGAAAAGACGAAAAAAAAACATTCTAGCCTTGGTTGAAAATTAGTCAATCTACTGTTGGCTATGGGGCACTCGTTGGTAATGGGTGGTTCTACCTTACTGCAAATGGGGAATATATCACCTAATATTCCCTCAAAAAAATTGTATTGCTTTTGAGCAAAATATTGCTAAAATCACACATGTGGGTCAAGGTAGAATCTGTTACCATCATAGGCTTACAAAGGCTTACAAGGCCTAAAGAATGTTGTGTTGCCAGTTGTAGAATGCTTCGGTTTCCCTCTGCAACGGTGACCGGTAACTGTTATCAAAGATTATTTTTGTGATCGTTTCAATATTGAACTTATTATCCATTATATTAGTGCTTCTGCAAATTCTTGTGGTTCTCGAGCTCCTCTCATTGTGTCCTTCAGTTCGTCGCTACGAGACACTTTTGTAACCTATGAGATCTTTCTTGCGCCTTTGGCAGGCTGTTGTGGCAAATGGGGATCTTGTCAAAACAGCAGCTCGTGCCCGAAAAAGTTCTGCGGGGTAGGTCTATTCCCGTTGTTATCCCGTCTTTATGGCTTCAGGTTCTCGTCTAGTGAGAATCTCAAATCAATTGTTTTATTTTGATCTTGTTCAGACTTGATTTCCGTCGATGACTTTTGATTTGGTGTGTTATAATGGGCAGATATGACTTGACAAGATTGCTGATTTGGAGTGAAGGTACTCTAGGGGTTATCACAGAGGTCACTCTTCGTCTTCAAAAAATTCCTGAAGCTACTGTTGTAAGTTCATACTAATTGTAAAGTCGTGATTTGCTTACACATTTATCCTTCCTTTGGTTTTATTTTGCCTTCCAACTTTTGTTTGACGCTATAGAAATGTATCTGGGAAATTCAGGGAGGTTTTGTCAGTCTTGGTTTAGTTCCCAAGTGCTGTGGCTTTTCATTAGTCCGTTTTCAGGTGATGTTTTTAATCATTCTGTGACAAGCTGTCAAGTGATGCAATGATTTCACTGTGTCCGACCATTTTGGTGTATACTCGAGTATTTTGACTCTATTTGACCTGGTTGTCCGTTCGGTTTCAGTTGTTTTCGCTTCGTAGGGCAGCTTCGCTCGCAGTATGAATTTGAATTCTCTGAAAGAGAAGCCCTATTCGATAAAAGTGATGGGGATAATATTTCTAAAATGTGCTGAAAATGATTCCGCTCCCACTCGTTGCTTTGTCTTCGTAATCGTGGAGATTTGTGTCTGTTTGCAGGTAGCCATGTGCAATTTTAAGAGTGTTGGAGACGCAGCTGCTGTAGCAATTGCCACCATGCACTCGGGCATTCAGGTATCTAATTCTTCATACAAACCAAAGCTTTTACTCCTGCTGTGTTGTTAGTTAGACTTATAGCACAGTTTAATGGGCTTAGCTCAATTAAATTTACCTATTCTTATATATCTTGTGAGATCTTGCGCGGGTATAATCATTACCACAGCCTTGTGGACTTATTGATGTGTCACACCCTAAACCCAAATTTTCTGCATCGAATTAGGCCTCCTAGATCCTGTTATTTTTTGGAGTATGCCTGTCGAAAGCTATTAGTAAATTTTTCTGATCTAACTGTGTGAAGTGGCATCGGTTCAGGGCAGGTCTCGCGAGTTGAGCTGCTGGATGAGGTGATGATGAAGGCGATTAATTTGGGCAACGACAAGGACTATCCTGAAGAGGCGACGCTTATGTTCGAATTAATCGGCACAGGTTTAGTTCCTCTTTTAATGGGAATTTTTGCCTGCTTGGGTTGTCGAATTTGGGGTTCAGATGCTATTGGAGATTGTTGTTCCTACATCCTAAGCATATTTAAAGTGAAAATGAATAGAATGTAAAAGTGACATTCTAAGCATATTTGATATCATAGTTTATTCATATGGAGTCATATGGACTTGAAAAACTTGAGATGAATAGTGTCAGCGGTTGTTTGTGTAATTTTGATGTTTAGATTCTTCTAAGAATTCTTTCTTGAGAGCTTGAATCCATGAAAGTTGAATTTGTGTTTACAGAAGCCTATGCGTTGGAGCAAACTGCACGAATTAAAAAAATCGTTGAGGAACATAATGGATCAGATTTTGTATTCGCTGATACACCGACAGAGAAGGAGGAGCTGTGGAAGGTATTTATGACTCATTTATTTTTAATTCTAGCTCACTTATAATGTTTGGTGATATGTTTGTAGAATGGACTAGCTTTACGGATGAGTTATGAGGAGGTTTTCTTTGGACATGTACCTGAKGGTGATGTTTACCAATTGAGTGAACAGATCAGGAAAGAGGCATTTTGGTCTACTTTCGTTCTTCGACCAGGCGCTGAAGCTATGGTGACTGTAAGTTGTGAACTCTGMTGTTGAAATTGAAAGTTTCAGTATTGTGATGATGTGAAGTCTTCTTTCACCGTCAAGTGCATGACTGACTTTGAAGGTCAGACTTTAGTGTTGCCTTAATTCCTTATGTAATCCCGTATGTAATCATTGCATAATGGGAGCCGATGTCTGCATTCTTATTAACACAGTAGTATTAGGTATTACAAAATTTGCAGTCTGCGTATATTTGTTATCGTTTTATCAATGACTTGGAGGACCTTTTTGAATCACTTTTTCAAATTTACATGTATACAATCATTACACTATAGACGCCCTACTTTTAAATTTGTGAGGCTCTTTAATAATATCGTGACCGTACGTACGAAGATTTTTTTGAGTTTACAGATGGGTATCTCATAGTGGCAATGGTGTCTGTTTATAGGATGTTTGCGTGCCTCTCTCAAGACTAGCAGAATGCATCTCCAGTACTAAAACAAGGCTACTTGCGTCTTCTCTACCCAAGTACTCTCTTACCCAGTCACTTACCCAGTCACTTSGGTTGTTTTGGATAATTTTGTGTCAATCATACCGACGTCCTGATTAAGTGTCAAAGCAAACAAGTTTGATTTGATTTGAAGCAAGGTATTTCTCAGACGTACGACTTATCAATGGAGAATGATATGAACTTTCCTCCATTGTCCTTGTTTTGATTGACAAGGACCGCATTTTCTTGGCAGTACAATCCTATCACATGCAGGGGATGGGAATTTTCACGCAATTATTTTGTTTGACCCAAAAAATAAAGAAGAGGTGGACGAGGCCTTGGCACTATCTAACGAGATGGTGCATACGTCGCTCTCCATGGAAGGTTAGTCTGCCATTACCTTCTCAAGTGTCAGATTCGATCCTGTTGTGAAGTGTCAGAGGTGTCTGGCTTCCTACCTTTATAGGTGATTCATTACTTTGTGAAATTATGTCATTTGTTTTTTACTCATGTCTAATCAATACTAGATTCTATATAACGATAAGATTACTTCTCAATTTTGCTTACATGGGCAGCTGATGTAATAGATAAATTGAAACTCGCTGACGTTGGCAAGGCTTTCTTTCTAAAAGTCAACTTTTCCAAATGTTGAATTATTGGGACAGGAACCTGCACAGGAGAGCATGGAATCGGAGTTGGGAAAATGAAGGTAATCTTAGATTGTTGTTTGGGTGCCAGACATTTTCTTTTGAATCCTGTTTTCAAGATAAACAACGTTTACTTGGCTTCTTTTTTATATTTTGTGGTTGGGCCTTTTCAGTAGTCATATCAATACTTTTCAAACATGGGGAATAAYAAATCGAACYTCTCCTGAATTGTGCAGTATCTGGAGAAAGAGCTTGGACCAGAGGCATTGACGATGATGGGCACCATCAAGCAAGCGTTAGATCCGAACAATATCATGAACCCGGGCAAAGTAATCCCACAGAGGTTTTGCTATTAGTGCAATATGGCGAGACTTTGATAGCGCATCGATTGATCCTTCGAAACCGTCTATGATTATAGGATATATATATGTTACAAATACCTATATTATAGGTGTTTATGATACATACACCTTCTATAGTGTGTGGTATCTGTATTATAGGTACCTATATTGTAGGCTCAATGTTCACAAGCACGCATTCTTGGGCTCACATACTAGCACCTTTGGCCTCTTCCCAGATGAATTTGTTGGGTATATCGAACCATCAACCCACAAGTCAAGATTTGTGTTTCCTGCTTCACGTTTCTAAGGAAAAGAGAGGATTTGGGTGTTTGCTCATGAAGCATGTGACCACGCAAAATTAGTGGCCGGTACTTACCACTAATTGATACTTGAACTTTAAAAGGTGGTGTGTCTGAATCCATCTATTTAACGGTTGCTACCATCAACTCTATACGGTAATTAATCAATCTTGAGAGACTGCAAAAGTTCATGCTGCATGTAGTTCATGTATGGGTAGATCAATCGTCAAACACTGATTTCTTCGTCCACAACTCCCATTCCTGGCATTCGAAAGTATCACAAAATTAGCACGATTGATAATCTCATAGTATTAGAGTGAAAAACATGAAATTGGAGGCCATCAAGTAGAACTCTAGAGTTAAAGATATAGAACCTAAATCCAGTTGGTGGAATTAAGGCCATATTTGTTATATTGAGACTTTTCACAGTCTCATTATTATCCTCGACTCGAGGATAAACCGCTTTATCTATTCACTTCTATTTTTTTATAAATAGATAACAACACCAACTTTTAGAATTTCATTATAGAATCATTATTTGAGTATTATTTGTTTTTGATTTCAATTACTATTTTTTTAAATGAATTTCCCAATAATTAGCATTTTGTCTTAAAATCTGCAAAAAGTCTCAATGTAAGGAATATGGCCTTAATTCATTTTATTTTCAATGATATGTCTCATGCATGGGTTGATCAATCAACTCATGCCTCAAATATTTCTTCATACTTAGTTCCCTTTTTTGGCATCCCATGGAATCATCACCTTCGATCATCTCATAGTTTCAGAGAGTGCAACTGAGGAAGACATGAAACTAGTTCSTGATACTTTTAGGTAGAGTGATTGCAAAAGCGTAAACAAATTGAATCAACAAAAAGAATTCAAAAGTTGTTCACGAGCGTGCGAGAATTGTATGACAAGCCTAATGATTTCCAACTCGAGAGCCAATCAATACAACTAATTAATCTGATGGTTACAATAGGAAATCGATCAATCAATTCCAGCAACTTGTGTGCAAGGAGAATCCCTCAAAAGAATTCATCCATTGTCAAGAAGTTCTTGGAAGGCCATATTCGTTATATTGAGATTTTTCACGGATTTTGAGACAAAATGCTAGTTATTGGAAAATTCGTTTAAAGAAATAGTAATTGAAACCAAAAATAAATAATGCTCAAATAGTGATCTTATAATGAAAATCTAAGAATTGGTGTTGTTGCTTATTTATAAAAAAATAGTAATAAAGAGATAAAACGGTTCATCTTCGATTTGGTATTATATTTAATGCAGGGTGGTGTTGTGAATTTGTTTTCATGAGAGATCCATCTGGGAAACAATTTTCAATTGCCATGCATCTGATTCAAACTTCGATCTCCTTTCAGTTGCAAGACTCACGCATCCGTTGACTTAGAGTTAATTTCACGGAGTGAGTTTAGTTGCACAACTACGTATTTGCAAACGGTTCAGGATCTGTGGTGGAGTCTTGCCTTATTGAACTTATAATTAAGCAACTTCGTACAATAATCAACTATTCTTGACGCAATATAGAAGTTCATGCTACAAGCAACTCATGCATGGGTGGATGGATCAATCGACAAAAAGAAAGGCTCGATTTGTTGGGCTCTATTGGCACCGCAAATGGACTCACGGGTTAATTGTAATTGATTAAATCCTATAAGGAACCCATGTTTTATGTGATGTTTTCATCATTTTTGTGACGCATTTTTGTGGATGTCCAATAAAACAACCTGTGTTTTTATGTCAATAAATATGTCCAATGTAACATTTGAATGTTCTTTTTAACAGATTTTTGTCCAAAAGTGACCAAATCAACATGACCAAATCAACAAAAAATCTGAATTTTCTACTAGTGAATCCTAGAAACGTGGCAATGAACGTGGACAAGCAGGGGCAAGAACAGATCAGGAGCGGGAAGCAAGAACAAATCTAAGTCAATCATTCTGAGCGGGGGAGTACATAAACCAATGGGCTTTGCGCGGGTCACTGCACGGCTACAGGGGAATAGTCTCCATCAAGATCATCGAGGCTGGAATTAAAAGATTTTATGAACAACCCTGTCAAGGCTAGGTAATTTCTGTAATGGAGTTCTTCCTCATTTGAGGCTCTGTTCAAATTTGAAGTACTTAGATCTTGCTTGAAAAGAAAAAACTCAATTATGAGGCTTGAAAGTTTAGCAATGCCTCGTTGTCAAAAGCTTGGGTTGTCTTAAAAAAAATCCACTTGACAAGCTTTGTTCTTACACATAATTACATTGCCATTATATTTCAAATATTATATATTTAACCTTAGTATTAGTCAAGAATAAAATCCTACAATTACAAATTACAAAAAATAATTATAAATGATTAATTTCATTATAATGTGCTATTTTCAATCATTTTTAAGAGTATCTATTAATTTTGACATACATATCTTTAGGGTTTATAAGCTTGTGGAGTGACACATAATTGAGTTCCCTTTACAACTCTACAATTGCATTGCTAAATAATGTAACAACAAAGGAATTTCAAATGAGTTTATGTCTACAATCTGTTTTTCTCTCTTGTGCATGGCCCTAATCACTTAAGGGCCTACCYAAGGTAAGTAAGTCTTTTGTGGGCAAACTGGAAACCAATCCATTGCGGACAAAATTCTATTAGTGGCATAGAAGGGTATTTGAGTACAGTTTCAATAAATGTTAGTGCAAAGTCCCTCAATATGGTTTGATTGGCTTTTCTAAAGAAGAAGATGCTCAATCCTTTGATCACCCTCCTACTGTATTTTGTTGATGTAAATATTAGCCATAAAATAATGTTTTTTAAAATTTGAGTCCAAGTGAAGAAATGAAGCTTATCAAGTCCAATTTCTACTCCAATTGGAAATTTTGAAAAGTTCATAAACTTCAATATTTTATAGCAATATGGACTTTGATTTTATAACCATGGTATAGTTTGTTGATTAGGGTGATACAATAACTTTGGTTTATACCATGATGCTATACACTATAAATTGAAAATTTCATATTCTTTTAGAATATTTTGCATTGGATATGAATTTTCTTCATTTATTCTTGCGAAAATCATAGTATTTTCTTGAGAACCCCCCCCCCCCTCCAAATTGAAATTTTATTACCTATACTAAATAGTGAAACTAGGTTGCTCCTCAGGGTCATTACAAGATAGGCCTGCCGTTTTGTAGACACTTTGCTACAGTACTCATGATTTTTCGGGAGTACTTTAAAATTAAAAAAACAATTCTTAAAAAATATGAAAAATATGCTTAATGTATATACATTTAAGAAGAAGGTACCCTAGAAAGGAAAAGCATAGAAAATTTTTCTAACTAGGTGAACAAGAAAAGTGCAAAATCCCATGAAAATAGGTACATTTTAATTTGTAAAAAATAGGAAAATAATTTTTTTCAAAAATTAAAAATTGTCCATTTGGGAAGAGTTCATGATGATGATATTTCACCAAAAAAATGGTCTTAAAACCATCATCAATGTTTTGAAATTGCGCGCAATGGGAGTGTTGTTTGCACTCATGTGGAGGACATAAATGGCTGGAGAGGCAGCTGTTACCATGGCTGGGGAAGCAGCTGACACTGTGGCTGCGGAGGGAGCTGTTACAATGGCTGGGGAAGCAGCTGACACCATGGCTGAGGAGGCAGCTGTGACCCTGGCTGCGGAGGTCGTTGTTACGATGGCTGCAGAGCTGATGCCTTTGGGTCAGGATGAAGGGAACGGTACAGCAAATGTACATGATGTAGAGATGCAAGATGTCGGCAGTGTTGATGGGGCCTCCGCCGGTGGGGCAGATGGGACTTCGTCTGAACCTTCAAGTCCAAGCGGAGCTCGGATGGAGGAGAGATCAGGTGGCGAAGCTGCTGTTGAAGAGATGAGAATTGAAGCCAATGCGAGCACGGCCAGGGCGGTGGTAGCTGCACTGCCTCCGGAGGAACCCAAGTCGAATGTACCTGAAAGTGAAGCTCAAGTGGCTTCAGAGGTGACGGCAACGGGGTCAGCATCTCCGGAGAGTAAGCTGAAGGGATCCCTGGTTGTTTCGAGTCGTGAGTTCCAATGAAGGTTAGGTACTGGGCAATAGCATAGGGTTCATGTATGGTTGCTTTGTGTAGGAGTCTCTGGTCTCTCGTACAGGTTTTGGTGTTGCAGTTACCTTAGCTATGGATAACCTCTAAGAGTTCGGTTTCTACGCTGCTGGTGTGCAGGTGGTTGATCGTGTTAAGTGTTTGAAGGATGGCGTTTTCCCTTTCCCGTTTTGCATGGTCGTGCAATCTTCAAATTTCTTGCGAGATTATCCAGGAACTTGACTTCGATGGTAGCTGTCATTCCGACGCAGCCTGTTGCCCAGGGATGCGGTTCCAATTCCAGACGGACGTCCATGTTCCCGTCTGTGTAGTAGGTGTGCCTGGTCCATTCGGGGCAGAAGGTGTGCAAGTCGAGATCGGCTGTTGGGAGGAAGTGTGCCTTTGTCAGGTTTGACTGAATATTTGAGAAGCAGTATCACTAGTAAGGCTGACGGTTTTTCTCCTTTCCTGGTTTTATGTCTATGTAATATAGCCTCGAAACTGGTCCAAAGCATTCAGAGCTGTCTGCTGGGGAGAGACAGGGATGGTGGTTCCTGATTAATTTGTATCTTACTGTGTAGAACCAGGCTCAAGCTATGTCAGGTGTTTGTTGACAGGTAGGACAGATTTTGATCTGCTCTAGAGAACGGAACCTACCCAATGGATGGTGGATGTCGGGTGAGGCTGGACGAATCGTCAGAGCAAGTTTGCATACAGTTGTAAATATCTACAGTAGTGTACCATGGGGTCTGCCTGCCTAGCACGTCAACTTGACGAGGCACCTAGGCTAACATTTATTTCTGTTATTTGGACCACGAATCAAATTTAGAGTGTGGAAGGGTGTGCACAATGTTTCTGCTTATAAAGAATTTGAGGGTGGCCTCCATTTCTTCTTGTTTGATATTCCGTTTGGATTTATGTTGTTTGGAGCAATTGCTCTTATGGAATGTTGTTGATTTTTGAACTATCTCACGGGAGGGTGGTGAATTATGTTCCTTTTTTATCTGCACACGATGGGTTTTAGTAATCAGTATTTGAGGGGGGGAGGTATTATTTGGGAGGAATATATTCGTTTGGTGGGTTATGTAAATCGATTTGCGTCATTCATGGAGTTTGGATCGCAGGTTTGAATTTTATGTTCTAGTTTAGCTAAGTGGTCAAGATTTTCAACTCGCGCCATGACTTTTAAGTCGGAAGTCCAGTATGTTTGAAGGAAATTGCGAACACCCACATCTGTGAGAAAGCAGACAAGACTGAATGCATAGCGTTAAATCTTGGCAACGAAACTATTACCCGCAGGGTAATGTTTGAGGGTAAAAGGATAGAAGTAAATAAAAGCCCGCTAGATTGAGCCCCCCCCTAGCTAATTTGGGGTCTCTGATTGCAAATATGAATTCAGAAATTGCAGAAAAATATGTTTTCCCCATCGGTAAATCTTGCATGTGGGGCCCCGTTTGTTGGCACGATTTAATGCTGTCTAGACTGAATAAGAGAGTTGTGAGTTGAACATGTTATTTTTCAGAATTTCATGCAATGTCAATCTATTATGGTTTAGAACTTCGAAGGTGTTTCCATGTTTTTTTAAACCAAGTCCAATTTCTAAAAATATGTACTCTAACCGGATTGATGGCCGTGGAAATCATGCATATTTGATACCCTGTGCCATCATCTCCTTTGAAAAGCCAAATATATTTATTGGAAGTCAAAGTACTAGAAAAGATCTTCCCTCAGTTCCACTCCTTATACCGGGGATGAAAAGGTGCAATTCCTTTCCTACAAGGTTTGATTCTCTATCATCCAGAGGACACTACATGTACACTTGGTTGGCTCTGTACCCAAAGTAAGAAGGCTTTGCATGGAGAGAAGGTACATTTGAGGAAGCTTGTGCTTGTGCTTCCTTAAACATTACAAAAAAATGAGGTCTCTTCAATGCTGCTACCATGAATTGGCCGCAAGGCCTTGTGATATTACAAATTTGTTTTAGTAATTTTTAATTAAAAATTAAAAAATAAAAGAATTAAAATTTTTATTGATAATCTGAGGTGGCACTATACTAATGATGGTAAATAGTGTTACCCATACTAACTGTTTTAGAAATGCTATAAGTTTTTACTCTTCATGAATACTTTTACAAAGTGCATGGATCCTGATAGTATTATAGTTGGGAAAACTTTGTACCTATAGTTGGTAAAAATATTCATTAAGAGTAAAAACTTATGGTTGTTTTAAATCAATTAGTGTAGGCAACGCATGAACAACCACAGCACGGCCAATGATTGAGTTTGCACCAGACAAGGGAATCTACACACACAACCACATTTRCAGGTTATTATTATTACGGTACAAAAATTTTCAAGCAATGTGGAATGAATTGCTGCGTACAAACTAACCTCCCGGTTGCAAAAGTATGAATCTGAAAGGCATGATAACCAAGTTAAAGAAAAGTGGTATGGAAGAAGTAGTACCTGAACGTCCTTCAAGGAAACCTTCGCAACGCCTGCCAACAATTCAGAACTTCCAGTCAAACTTACCACTCAATATCTACATGCTCTAGACACAAACAGTGTGAACACTCTAGAAGTAAGTTGATGGAAGAAGCACGATGCAATTTGTAAACAGTCAAGCGCACAAAGCATGAAAACAAGCAGGAGTTCTTCATCTAAACTTRTATTCTCAAACCGCACCGCACTGCACTCAAGGGGTGTTTCTTTTTTAGGTACCATCATCCCCGGCAATGATATTTCCCAAGTCCCCTGCATGACGAATCTCATCTTCAGGAGCACCATGCTCCAAATTCTTTGGGTTGAAATGAGGACCTGAGTTCCAACAACGAGCGTTAGAAAAAAGGATCAAACAAATGAATCTCAAACCAAAATGTCCATACAAAATCGAATGACTCACACCCCTAAAACAAGGTATTCAACCAAATTGGACGAAATTTTCCATGTGAAGATACAGAAAAGCTCTCGAAACAGTCCAATTTCATAAAAAAAAAACCTGTTCTATTCACAAAAGTTTCCGGAACAGGGGTCGTACCAGTGGACATGCAGCCATTGGTGGTATCCCCCAGCGCATGCACGTGAAAACCGTGCTTCCCCGGATTCAAGCCCTTGATTTCTCCCTCTACATTTGTAGAACCTGTAAACACATATCCTCACCATGAGCCCAGTGGTATAAAATCACAAAATCCACAACACTGAMAAATCCCTTACWATTCATACGAGTMACAATAACACAGCCAACCATACCAAACCCCCCTCGCCATGCTCCAGATTCGACAACAAGCGGACCACTCCGCAGAAGACACCCAGCGTATATTCTATGGCGAGATCATCCCCCCGAGCTTTCCATTTCCGCCATCAGTCTCCAAACGATGTATCACAACCATCACATAGACCACCGTCCTCAGAGCCAACAACGCTCTTAACCCTTTGTGGACGAGGGATGCATGGATTTTGGATGACCATTATGATTGACCATATTGTGTAAAGTACAATTTAAATGCGAAAAAAATGCATATCATAAGATTGAGTGATCGCATATGTTGGTCCAGAAAAATGTTTTTTGGAACATATAAATATCTTGATAAAAACTCTTTAAAAATGCTTAAAAAATATGGTGCCGAAAAATGGTCTTCCTTATCCTTAAAGGGTTAACCATGACAGCATCTCTTTCAAACTTGRAACCACGTGAACTGGTTAACGTTCCCACTCCAACATCGGTACCACAGTAAAGCTGCAATCACCACCTCCATGAAAGCAAAAGAAATGTCTCTCCAATTTCTCCCCAACCCACCATCCTAAGTAACAACCGAGGTCAATTCCGCCCACAGACAAGAAGGGCAGAGGCCAGAGGCCAGAGGCAAAGATATGCAAGGAGGGTCTGTTCCCCCAAAATACCCTCCTTCAAACAGTCCTCTGATAATCAATCAACATCCCCAGAGCCAACAAGCTAAGTAACGCTCTTAATCGCATTCAGAGCATTCTCTTTCAAATCGAAAGAACGGTAAGTCCTCTCACCCCAGTCAATTCATGAATAGGGAGGGTGACTTGACTGACCTGATCCGTCCTGGTGGAAGGAGATGACTCCGGAGACGCCGTCGGAGGGGCCGGAGAGCACGACCACGGCTTTGAGGGGAGACATGATGGTTGGACTTGCTGCTGCGTCGGGTGTGTGTGTGTGTGTGGAGGAATTGTGGGAGATGGGTGTTCAAGGAAAACAGAGCATGCGGAAGAGAGAGAGAGAGAGAGCGCCTTGTGAAAGAGTTGCTGGAAGGGTCAGTCCCTGGGAGTGACAAGAGGCATGAGAGAGGAAGCTCGCGAGGAAGGACGCCAATGATCAGACGGCAACGGGTACACTTACGCACTTATGACGCAAACTGTGAGTCACGGGAGGATATGGCTGGAGCCCTAAGAGAGAGCATCACCACCGGCACCGGCACTCACCACACCTGACCGGGGCAGCCCCTCGGTCAGGGGCTCAGGGCCGGGGTGAGGGATTTTTTTTAAGGATTTTGACATATGAAAGCACTGGCGAKGATTTTAGATGGTCATTGAGTAAGGTGGCTACTTAGTTTATAAAACTTCTTTGAAAAGCATGTTTCATTTGGAAGGAAATTCGGACAGAACTTTGGCAACAAATTTAATTTTATTCTCTAAGTAAGCAGGCGACAAAGCATCTTTGTCACTACTTTGACAATGCAGGCATTTGGCCACTACTGTGACTACTTGGTACTTATGCCTAGTATCTAGTAGTCACCAAGTTGATTAATTTGGCTACACATGAGCAATTGCTACCAACGTTGAAGGAGATCACAACATATGACTCCTTTAAATACTGGCTATGCACTTGAAACTTGCAGGAAAGAAACTAAGGGTAATAAAAAAATGAAGACACAAAAAAACTAAGACTGAAAGAGACATGATTTTTCACTACGTCTTTTTTAGTCATTTCACAAGCAAAAGCAAAGTTTTACAAACAAATTTGCATCCACTTCCATAATGAGTTCAAAGTTCRGTCTTTGCTAAAYCATGTATCAAGGGTCATGCACAGTTACAAACAAGTGCATAATAGTTCTATTGAAAAGTTTCAAAATAGTAAGAGCTCCCCTATTGTGAAATAACACTAAAGTAACAAAAAATCACTAATTACTCCTCGGCAGCGACAAGCACCTTGCCATGTTGCAAATACCGCATGAAATGGAAAGTTCTCTATTGTGTAGAACCTTTGGGCAAACATTGCAGGTGAATATTGAATGTACAATTATACAGTGCTGGGGTCTGCATAAGCAAACACCAAGTCATAAAGAAACAATTGCAAAATAACACACAATGTGTACCTAATTATACCACTCAAATAGAAAATAAAACAATGCATAGTTGCACACCTAATACCATTGTACTAGAACAAGTGACTAGTAGCATAGTCTTTGCTTTAGTATTTATCCTATATTTACTTGTTTATACTATACAACCATGTAACTTACTGAGAATGTAGCACTTTCTTAGGCTTTCCATAGACGAATGAGAGATAACAAAAATAGTGGCAAAGAAAATCATAGGAGGATAAAATATCCAATAAATTTGAAAACAAAGAGCAAGCTACAAAACTAACCTGCATCCAATATTGTGGATATAAGATGTCCATGGCATCCATGAGCTCATTGGCTGGGAATCAACTTGCAAGCTTGACAAACAATTCATTTGCTGCCGCTGCAAGATTATACAAACAACTCATACTTCAGAAACTTCACGTTACATGACAAGTTACCAAAACATAACAACTTACAAACTACAACATGAGATTAAATATGTGTAAAATTTCAAAATCAATTTGGTCATTACAACCAAATCCATTGTGAAGTAATTACAACCAAATGTGTCCCAAGAAGCATTCAAGCATTGCTCATATTATTGAATTGTCAAATTTTTATTTGGATCTCTCTTGGAAGTGAAAAAACTATTGGATGATGCCATTGTTGTTCTCTAAGGTCAAATTAGAAACAACATTGTCTTTGTGGTAATAGACAAGCATTTCACGCATGAAAGTGAGATTTTAAATTTTACACATGATTGTATGAACCTCAATAAAAACTACTATAGAATGAGAAAAAATTTAGAAAAATGAACATGCATCAATTTGTAAGCAAAAAGATGAATAAAAAGTGTACATATATTTGAATAAGTTTAAATAAATAAATAATTATGTATACTAAAATATATTTATGTGAATATTTGTGTATATAGATAAATAAATTCAAATACTAATTTATTTTTAAAACCATAAAAAAACAATTGAAATCTTGATTTTAAATTGTTAAGACTTGTTGTGTAGGGTCCCATTTAATTGCATGGCATTTTATATTCAAAAACTTCCTAATTTGACGAGCAAGTAATTTCAGTGCAAGACCCACGAAGATGTGTTTAATCCTATACAAAATGCAATTGAAATTTTAGAATTGCTTTGATAATAACAATGAGATGTGATTGGTCAAATATCATTTATGGATATCAACAATTGGTGCTCACCCACAACTCTATTTTTGGCCTAGGACTCTTGAAATGTTGGTCAGACTAGTTTGTTGATTCAAAGAGCCCATTTATGACCACTTCTATGTATTGGAATTAATAAGCTCTTTTTCTTATTCAAAACTTTTTTCATTCTCATCAAACGGGAGTTCAATTTAAACTATTGAAAAGAACAAGAGGTGCCTTGAAAATCTCAAATAGGTGCTGTAAGTGGTCTTTTGTGAGGTTCAACAATTTAGCCTCAACCATGATCCCAAAAGCTTCTCTTTAAGAGGCGATYGATTGGGCAAGCCTTTAAATTCACCTTGCTAGATCAACCCGAAGTACATTGCCTTGCTTGGTCCACCATGCCCACATCTTGCCATTACCACCAAAATCTTGACCAAAAACACAATCAATGAGCTCTCCAACTAATATGCCTTATTCCATCAAACAATGTGGATGCTTTTAGAGCATCGTCACTGTGGCCCAGTGTTGTTTTATAGGCAAAAAATAGCCAATATTCACTAAACATGAAGATGCTTTCATATTGCATGTCTGTGGCCATGCATGGTCTCAGGGTGGAAGCCCTGTCGCCATGGAGCTCACCCATTGGCTTGCAACCATCGCCATTGGAACCCCAATAGCGTGGCAACACATGTCTAAGGTCGCCACATGTCACCACAAGATTGGAAACCCTCGCCTATTATGCACCACAGTGCAAGACCTCATAGCCAGTGATGGCCATTGTGATTCATTCTCACCATCACAAAGATCGCCTAATGTATCCGTGTAGGAGCTATAGTAGGAGCCAACTATTCAATTGTAGTTTGAAGTTTGGTGCCAAGCTTGGAGGCAATTGTTTATTGTTTTTAGAGCTTCCTCTCACAATCCGTTCAATAGTGTAAAGGATTGCGCAAGTAGATACCGATACCAGAGAGGTCGATTGTATTTTTAATGACTTGAGCATTGAACAATTTAGATTTGCAAGAGTGGGATTTAGAAGATCGGAGTTGTGCAGTCATGGCAAGTGAAGATTTGCAGTATTGAATTTTATTTTCACAAGTATGGAGACCGGCGACTAGGGTGTTGGTTCAGCATCGTATACATTTACATGGCACTAAGAGTATGCATGGGGTCATGGCCTGATGGCCTCATAGAACTCTTGGCAATGCAAAATTCTTGTGGCCGTACGTCTTTGAAGCGGCTTTGTCTATTTGAAGATGTAGTCTAATTCAACATGTATGAACTAGCTAGTTTCCAAGATTTTCAATTTTGAGCAACCATGTAGGTCAAGAGTCATGAACATTTTTAGTAATTACGTTGGTTTTTTATGTGCCTTGAGGCTTATACAAGTCAAGAGCCATGAACATTTTTAGTAATTGCGTTGGTTTTTGTGCCTTGAGGTTTGAGTTGGTTTAGGCCTTGAGGTTTTGAATAATTGTGTTGGTGTAGGATACAATTGTGTTCATGTTGGAGGCTATTAACTAAGTATGATCAGAACTTGGAAAGCCACAAATTTGCAAAATTTCTTGGTACGAGTTGTGTTGGAGAGGAGAGCCCCTGATTGCCCAAYTATCTTGCAAGGCCTTCATTCTTGGGGATTGGTCACGTTATAAAGCTTTCAGCAAAAATCTCCTTGCCATGATTAATMAGATCCTACTATGTTGGTTCATTGCAGATTCAACAACTTAATTCCAATTATCATGGCACCTGCTATGCACGTAGATCAAAAGAACCCATCTGATTAGGAGTAGGGGCTTGATGCTAATGTCTCCTCTCATAGTGAGAATTTGCACTCATATTCCGACAACATCTTGGACCCTGCCAAAGTTAACAGTATGCAATTGGATCGATTGGCAATTGCGACACCTGAGCAGGATACGACTGCATCAGCCCTAAACAACGAGATGAACTCGTCAATTGTAGTTGTGAAGTTGAATCCAAATTTGCCAAGGTCTTTGACTAGAGAAAGACCAAGACGAGCCTTCATTATTAACATGAAGGGAAGATCGTTGTTTTGATATTTCAGTTCAAGTAGAAACGTAGAAGATGGAAGCCCTCTTGAGCTATTAGGAAAATTTCAGCCCTCCAAGAGATTGCGAGTTTTGCACCCTTGCGGTGCAATTACAGAAAAAAATAAAAATAAAAAATTATTTTTTATTTTTCAAAATTTGGAATCTGATGCGGCACTACTAGTGCCACGTCAGCGCCACATCAAATTGACTCTTTTTTTATTTTTTAAATATTTTTTAAATATTTTTTAAATATTTTCTTGCAAAAAAAACATTTTGCAAGAAAATTAATTTTTTTATTTTTCTGTATTAGCACTGCGGGGGTGCCGAAAATGAAGTCTTAACAACCCTTTGCAAGGCTGAAAATTTTCCTAATGTAAAACACGTGTACTCAACACACCATTCAAGTTTGAATGTCAACAGTTCCCGCGTAAGTGGCAGTTACCAAGATCTCTTCCCGCAACCACTGTGGCATCATTTGTGCCCTCATCAATAATGGGTTCATGGGATAAGGATTCACAGGTTTCTTGAGCCCATATTGTCCTGAGAATCCTCTTGATTTCTTGAACGCGTGGCCTCGTACAGGTTTGATATTTTTTCTAATACAAGGGATTTTTGGAACCGGAAGTGAACCATGTTTCTAACATTTTTTTAAAAACATTGCTCATATTCATTGTAGTTTAAGTTTGAAGTTTGCTAAAAAGACAACCACTTTGTTTTAAAAATGCAAAGTTCATCACATCTTACTATTCCCTTCAATCATTGAAATTATGAATAACTCTACAAAACATTTTTATTGGACTAGGGATTTCTTTTCATTTCTTATATATACATTGCACTCCTAATTTAGATGATTGTTGTACTTCCTACATGTTTGAGAAGCTATAAATAATATAGCATAATCTATTTGTACGCAACCTCATCCTCCATGATAAGACTTAGAAGTTAAAATGAACTCTAGATTAAAAATGATAATTTGGATACCAATCCAATGGCATATCTATTGCTATACTTTAGTATATTATTTGTAATCTTAGGAGTTGGATGTGGAGCAATCAATATGTGGTCCAAAATTCTCAAGGACTTGAATGTTTAATTTTTGTTTCCAAACAAAGTAATATGTATAATTAGAAAAAATGTAACATATTGTAAGGCATATGAATTAGATGTAGGTGATATTGAATGAGAAGGAATTGAGACAAAGAAAAAAGAGCTTCTATGTTACTCGCATTGTACCCCAATTCAAACTTTGTGGATAAACCTTGTATTGCCAATACTATATGGCAATCTCTATATTTTGAATTTGTCCAAAGATGAAATTTTTACTCATTATTTTGTAAAATTTACTTCACAAAATACCTAAAATTCTTGTTGAAGTGATGAACCTTGTAGCGCTCCGACGTCCACAAAATGGACAAGGAACAAATTGAAATTGAGTTTCCTCCTTCTAACTCCTTGGATGAAAGTTCTTCTAATTTGTAAAGATACTATATTAAGTTGTTGTTCTATCTAAGGGTTGTATTTGGTGTTACTAGAGTATATATTTCTATAAAATTACCAATGTGCAAGTCTCTCAAGTGGTTGACCAAGCCAAAATTGCATGGACTTTAGATCAAAACGAGATTTGCTAAAATGAGGTTTAGATACCTTTTGATGTTGCCAACTACCATTCTACAATGTAGGGCAAGAGCCAAGCCAATCTTAGCCAATCAACGGACCAAAGTGGAAATAAATCATTCTAGAAGTAGGAAGATTATCAAGACTTTTCTTTTAAGGAAATGGTATTTCAATTCAGACATTCTATAACTACATGTTGGT
>VACF01001183.1:0-17370 GCA_006891605.1 Pleurozium schreberi
TGTAAAAGAATATTATTAAAATATTTTTCAATGAGATCTTGAAATTTAGAGTGCACAATGCAATGTGATGAAGTACTCTTTTAGTGTAAATTTTCCAATTTTGAACACTTTAAAATAATTTAAATTTTTTTGAGGATTGGTCATATAGTCTAGATGACCTTTCTYCTCCATAAATTTTCCTCCTCCTCAAGTTGAATGTGCATTTACCATGAACATTTTTCAAGATTCTCAAAACACTACATTTTAATGCATTGTGTTAAAAAAATCTTGTATACCAACACCYACCWACTAAAGTTGCTTCCAATCTACATATTCCACTTCCATTTCTTGAACTTCTCCACTAYATTTTATATTGTAAATATAAATTACATTTGACACAAATTATTTCAATATATAATTCCAAAGGAATTAATAATTGAGAAAATGAAGGTGAAAAAATAACTTCAATTTCAAATTGTTGACTAAATTCTTTTATATGACTTGAAAGCTCCCTCAATTGCTATCACGGTACTATGAAGACCCTCAAATCTTCACAAATGTGAGTTCAAGTTTCTAAAACTTTCCTTAGATCTTCATAATATATAAGATCTCATRTGTTATTATTAATTTATASATGATTTTCTTGAAAACYAAACCAAATTGCAAATTATTTCAAAAGTACCTAAATTTGTTACTTTTGARGGAGATAATTCTATGTTTACAKGATTTTTGAGTTTTYTCTCAAGTTACAATYTAATACATGGCTTTGGGGGATATTTTATAAAATTTTAGAGGAATGCTTAATAAATATTTGTGCCAAATACAAGACAAATTCCGTTTAATGATTGATGAACTTTAAAGCAATATTAAACTCATATGTTAAAATTAAGAGAAAATTAATTAACCCCTAGAGGACTAGGGTGTTTGAGCATAGCTCTTGTTTTTTGACTAGCTCTTGTAACAAGMATAACTCTTCATTTGTGTGGAATAATTTTGATGATTGCCACAATTGAAATGAAAAAAGAGAGATATAGTTTTCATTTGAAAAAAAGATCGACAAAATCTCACAGTTTTGAAAAAATGCTACCAATGAAAAATTGATGAAAGATATTTGGTTAAGTGGTACTTTGTACATATGCTAAAATTGGAATTCCCCAAAGTGCTCCACAACTCTTATTTTTTGTTCACGGATACATATCATGATCTTGTTGATGTGCAAATTTTTTCAGATCATTTTGAATTATGGAAAAAAAAGACATAAGGATGTGAAATGACGGCCTAAAGTGCCCCCTCCATTCTCCAAAAATTCACCAAAAATAGCACACTAAATCATTTCTGTACCAACAAATTTAGTAGGAAAATCATCTAGGGTCTATTGGYTGTTTACAAATTTATAGTGAGGTTTGCAATTCAAAYTTTTACAAATGTAGTTGCAGAAGCCACTTGGTGAGCTTATGGTCCTTTATGGATTAAGTATTTAAGGACAATATCAAAACTGCTCAATTAGCACATATTGGATTAATTTCATTACTAACTAAAAGAAAGCTTTCTAACTTTGAGTACTAGTTATCAACATGTAACTTTCATTTACCTTGTAATAAAAATGTTTTATTTTCTTGATTGGCAATTTTATACATTAGGGATGGTGGAAGAGCACGTCAATGTGCTTAATGTAGGGCATTAGATGTTTTTTCAGCCCCGCAAGAGCGTGTTTCGGGGCTATTCCCTGCACAGGAACCCAGCGACAGCTGGTCTGAAATTTTGAATTAAAATAAAAACAATTTTTTTTTCAGAAATCTTAGAAAATATAAAGAAACTGAAAACTAATTTAGAAAAATAGAATTCAATTTATTTTAATGATAAATAAATAATTAATTAGTATTATCCGACGTGGCAGTCTCTGTGCCACGTCAGGCTGCCTATGTGGTAGAGTTTCCAGAGTTTCCAATGTGTTTCCACAGTCTGGGAACTCGCAGTCTTCTAGACGGTCCAAAAAACTTTTAGAGGCTCTGAAAGCATCTTTTAACGCACAGATTTTTTAATGCAAAGGTACATTTCAATTTTCAATGCACCAAAATGTACAAATAGTGCACATTTCATGATGCTTATGCTTTTAGAGCTTGAATGGGATTATTGCATTTCAAAATTCAAAATTCATAATTAATTCTACAAAGCTTCAAAAAATAAGATACGACTAAGTTAGATGCCAATTCCATTTGCCTTTCAAGGAAATTTGATTGAAAAATATTTCAAGAAGTGTGACCACTTCCAATTAAGTATTCGACCTTAACCCCTAAAGGACCGTTGTTCCCTCGGGGGACAAATGAGATTTTGGGCAGGTACCTACGGGCTGAATTTTTTATGTAATTTTTTGAAACTTTTTTTGGAGATAGAAAAACTAATGAGCTTTTGACCAAATTTGCAGGGTCATTCCAAAATCGGACTAATTTCACCAAACTTACAATCAGTCAGTGCCCTTGATCAACCGTGCACAAGGATCCCCACAAAGATTCACAAAATTCAATTTGGATTTTTACTTGGCCTGGCTCGCACTGCCGGCTCGTCGTTCTCCGAATCAGTTCGGCACTGGAGCTTGTTTTTCCTTTAGCCGTAATCGATCTCAATCTTGCAATTTGTGTACTCAGATGTCCCAATCCTGCACTGAATTACACACCGACTTGCCTTGGCAACCTGGCTACCACTCTTCTCCAGCTCTCCTTGGATCCAAAATCCACAATCATGAATCGAATCCAACACCGTGACTCAACTTCACCCGATGCGCAATTTCACAATTAGTTCACCGAATTTTCTTGCCTCATCACGATCTGCCGACCAGCACTGCTCAATTCCCAAATTCATAACCGATGCCCCMAAATCCAAGTAATTACACCATAGAGTGCACATACAGACTCGATGAGCTTACAACACAAATGCACAATTCACGCAACTCAATTTTTATTGCAAACACACGAATTACATGCGCAAAGATTTACAGCACTAGGAATTCCACTCAATTTGCACTGATGTTCTGCACTGGGTGAGAGAGAGGAAAAGAGAGAGAGAATTGAATTAAAGGCAAGAGAAGGGGGGTGATCGGAAGCGTGCAAGCCAACAGCTGCAACGTTTCTGCATCGAGGCTCCCCAAATCTTCATTTTCTTTTTCTTTTACTTTGTATTTCCAAACTAACTACTTCCTTCAATAGTTTTGAATCATTTTCACACTTGGAAGATAAAATAAGCCTATTTTTACTAGATACTAGAAATAGAGTAGAATATATATATAAAGTTCTTAAAAAAATGAAAAAGTACTAATATAAGTCAAAAAGCTAGACTACATTGCTGCTGTGAGATTGTAAGATAGCTTTGTAAGGTAAAGAATGGCCTCTCTTTTGGCTTCAGGGACTGATCAAAACCAATGAACGGGGAGTACCGGCATTTAGTTACAACCTAGTCAATTGATTTTGAGAATTTCCGAATGAGATTGAAAAGTTTCGGCAGAGGTTCCGGACAAAAAATAAGAATTTTGGAAATGGGCTGGGTAGGAAAATCAAATGCCGACTTTTTGCCGTCCTCCCTAGGAGCATGTAGGAAAATTACCCTTTTGAAATTCATGGTTCCTGTTTTTAGCCGCCCATGCTCATACTTTCTAAGAAATTATTTATACTAGGACATTAGATGCATAACTGCATACTTCATAGTATTCTACTATATAACTTTACACTTTACAGACCATAACTTAAGTGAGCTACTCACTGCTGAGTAGGTGACTTAACTAAGGTATAAAAATTAATAAATTGACACTACCTTATTAGTTTACTAATTAATACAATAGTTGGTCGCATGGGTAGCTAGCTTTTATTTATTATCCAGTTTAGCCGTTAAAGACTTCATGCATTGATGGCCCACAACCCTAGAATGACAACTAACACTCACTCACTCAACAGTCAACACTCAACACTTTAGAGTTCAGCTATCAACACTCTACAAGGTTGTATCAGAGGCCACTAGTCCAGGACTCTAGGTAGTATTTGTTATGTGAAAGTTATGGACAATCTATTTTTTGGGTAATTAGAGCATCTTCATGAAAAAATAACCTATAGATTTCATTTTTGAATGCATTTTCACAATTTTTCAAAAAAAAATTGTTGTAAGAGGTTTTATTACCTTGCTAAAACAATCTCACCATTGGGATTATTGTGTTTCAATCCCATCTCACAGCTATAAACCATTTAGTTTTTCTTTCAATCTTGAACCTGCTTCTACTTAACAAATTTTTAAAGAATGAAATCAAGAGTTTTAAAAAAAAAAAAGTCCTAGACTCTCAACTCAATTTTTCAAGACAAAAAGAATTTAAATTCAAAGTCTATAGTGCAAAAAAATTCCACAAATCATTTGAAGTCATCTGAAATTGCAAGACACAGTTTAAAATTTTTCTTTTTTCCAACTTTGAATGCTAATAACTTTCAATTTGTATGGTGAAACTTCATAAGATTCTTACCACATATTCTCAAACAAGTGAAGTATAAGGTCTTATGTTTAGATTTTGAATTTTTTTTTTTTTTTTTTTTTTTTTCTTGGGTGAAAGCATCAAAATTGGCAGTTATGAGTCATTTTTTGACAGAAAATGGCCTCGAGACCTTGAAGGTTAAAACCCCTATGCAGTGTATTTTGTTCTTGATTCTCTAAAACTTGTTAAAAAATCATGCATGTTCTCATGAACTGAGCTGCTGCATTTTCTTCTTGCAATCCCGGCTTCAGGACACCCGTATCACCACTGAATCTCTGTGACTGTGCCCCCCAGATTGTCCCCTTCCACAAGGCCACCTTTAGATTGATACAGGACCCAGGCCACTTCATTTTTGTTTACAAGTGAAGTTRTAATTTTGGATGGTGGCTGTCTGTGCATGCGCCACTCACCCAGTAAGCTTACTCCTACCTCTAGCTCGGCCGAGCACATAAGCTTTAGTTACTTTCTTTCCAAAAAAGAAAAAAAAGACTTACATAAGCTTACCATACACCTATTAATTTGACACTATGGGTGCCCTTGTTGGGATATTAAACATAGTAATCCTAGCGAGGACTCCATCACCAGTATGCTCATTACTCCTCCTCCTCCTTTAATTTGGCATTGCCAACTCGAATTGATCATACATGTCCTTGGGCCCGGGTGGGTGCATCATCATACAAACCAAGAGGACCTAGGCAGGGTTTCTTTTTTTCATTTTCCATGAAGTGGTGAAGTGGCGATATTAAATGTTACGGTGGTGCTCCAAGTTTCAACATTCATCCACGTATTGGATAGAAAATGTGATACATCATATCTATAATTCTATTTTCATTCACAATGTGGCGATTTCATCCAAGATTTGCACCAACTTGAAGTTTTTTGGCGATTTCATCCAAAATTTTACTAAAAATTTCCTATAGGCTTGGTGCTAGGTATAAATTTTTGGTGCAATTTTGCACCAAATCGCCAGAAAAAAAACCCCTGGGCCTAGGTTAATAAGTTTGATCATGGGCGCTCTCTAAGCTTATTATTATTATTACTGAAAGCAGGGGAGTCACTCCGTAGTAAATTGCACCATCTATTGCCCTGCTGGCTTGACCAACCAAGACAAGGACCCATTCCCTCCCTTGGGTATGACTGATGGATGGACCATAAGGTGGCAGGGTTGCACAAACAAATCTTTTGAGGCTCAGAGAGGGCTTGGAGTTTGTTTGAAATTGAATAAGCCAAAGACAAATTATTAAAGCATGGTACAATTTTTCTTCTTCTTTATATACACAGTTTTGACACTTGTTTGTTTTACATTACGAATATAGATTTTTTGTACAATTTTTCAATTTTTATCATTGAAAGTTCTATAAGAAAGATCACTTCAACTTCATGAATATTCTTTAATTCTAAAAAAAAGTAACATCAAATTTCTTTAAAAAGCAAAGTCCCACTAAAGTTTTTCTAAAGCATTTGTTATCCATTTTTCTTCATGTTGAATTTGTTGGATGCGATCAAATGAGGGAGACAAATGACTTCAAGAAGAAGTGATAGTAAAATCTCAAAAGTTGCCAAAGTGAAGAGTGTAAGTTATAAACTTGGGACAAAAGGAATCTTGTAAAAATCACATGTGCTCAATTTATAGTTGATTTTACGAGAAATTTTAGTTTCAAGTTGATTGAAAAGGCAGTTACAGTCAATAGCTTTTGTTTGGAAGTCTTTATAAAATTAGTCAATGGCTTTTGTTTGGAAATCTTTATAAAAATAATTTATTGAGTTGTACTTTATACTACAGTTTGAAAGTTTGGAAGTTCCAAGTGCCTCTAGGGCATTGAGAGGTGAGAAATCATGATGGCCTTATAGCACTGTGAAAATTTAGGACCTAAAGACCAAAAGTATTTGAATCTAAGAGTTACTATTTATTAAAATTATTTTATTTTTTGGTTAGAATGAAATGGAGTTGCTATATAAGTATTTGTTTATTTTGAGGAGTTTTCAATGAAGGAGTTCCTGTATTATTCTCATTATAAAGGTTCCTCATCTTCTTTAATTTATTTTTAACTCCATTTTTATAGTTTATTTTTAAATTTGGAAAGCTGATTTTTTATTCCAATTTGTCTTAACTGACTTAAAAAGTCATCTTAAGAGAAGTTTGTCATTTAGTTGTCTTCTTTCACAAAAAGCAATTAATTAGGCATTATTGCATTTGCCCCTATTATATTTCTACTTTTTCTAACATCTAAGTAATACAAGGCACTGTCTTCTTGTAGAATCATCAATATGTGTTCCTATGCTCTCCTTTTAACTGAAGACTTAACCTCTATAATGTTTTGTGTGTGGCTTGGTTTGATTTTCCAAGGTCATGCAATAATAGCCATCTAGGAGAAATTGAAGCCTAAATGCCATTTCAACATACTTTTATGTTTATATAATTTTTTATTAGTATATAATTTTTGTATTTTAGAATTCATAAACTTGAAGATCTTAAGTCATTGATGGTGGAATCATTTTTCCTCATGGCCTCTAGTAGTAAAGCTTGTAAACTAGAATCAGAAGAAGTAAGGTTCCATTAGTTTTTATGTAATTTTGCCAAATGATAAATCTTTATGTACTACATGGTGTCAAATTTCTAAAAGTATTCACTTACTTCAAATAAATATATATATATTTTTTCATTATTTGTTGAATTATAAAGTTTGAAGTTATATTTTACTTTACATTTGTATCTCCATTAAATATTATATTTCCAAAAATCATTTCTAGATGCCTAATATTTTGAAAAGTATGTGCTTGTTTTCCAAATTGATATKATGTTTTTGAAATATTCAATATATAAAAAATACTTAATAAATTATAAGATTTTTTTTATTGGTATAAATACTTGTTATAGGTATAAGAATAAAATCATCCAATTGCGGATATTAGCTTATTTTTAACAAATAAAACTTGTGTTTTCTATGAGGATGTCTTCTTGCAAAAGCATATACCAAAAGGTAAGAAATAAACATGCAATCTTCAAAATTTTCACACAATTGTCCACTCTACCACGTAACATTGACTACAAGGTGGCCACCATGGTTCAAGGATTTTGGCACTAAGTTTTGTCACCTCAAAATTGGTTGATTTTGTTTTTCTTTTATGCATTAAAAGCTTTGAAGTCATTTATCTACTAAACCATGTGGTAAAATATTTTGAAATTTTGGGAAGTTGTCACTTTCAACCTTTATTATAAGATTAGTCGGTTACTTTCAAATAGATCATAAGAAATTCAAATTGAAAGGTGATTTAATTTTCTGGAAGTTTACCACCTTCAACAAACCAAAACCTTGGGTCATGGTCCATTTCACACTTAATAGAAAAGACAACCCTAATCAACAGTGTTAAGTTGATTCGAACATCTTGATTGGGCAATTTCCAATTTAGTTGGGTTGAATTGAATGTTTTTTTTGTTGATTTAGGAAATTTTGTTTAACATAGGATATTCTAGTAGAGAAAGCTCAATATATACTCCCACTTGGCCTTTGTAGTGGTGTTAGTAGAAAGGGGCACAACAATACTTCATAACCACTTTTCAAAGTTTTTTTTGGCAAAAATTGCATAGTGTTCAACATTTTTTGGTGATAGTAAACATCTTCAAMTTGAAGATTTTGGGCATCAAACACTAGTATTATATAATGTGTTCACTTGAGGTATAATACAAGTGATAATGCCATCAAACTTTTGCACCTATGAGTCGACCTTGTCATCAACACTTGCTTAAGATCAATATAGTGTTGAACAAAGCTTGTCATATATCATGCAATATACAAAGATTGTCAATTTGCATTCCATTTTCAAAGTGCACATATTAGATTGACAAGTTGCAAGTATATAGCAATTTTTGCACAACCTAGAAAATTCAAAAACTTTGAAAAATGAAAGCAATAATCAAAGGTCAACAATACGTCCCAAATATTAAAACTAATAAATAATAATGACTTGCGCATGTGAAATCTTGGGATGTTCATTAGTAAAGTGAAGTTGTGTCTAGGTCTCAAATTTTCATTATATTGCAAAGGTATTATCTAATTCCTATCTAGTGGAATTAAAACTTTGTGAGACATTGGTAATTTTAAAGATAGTTTGTAAAGAGATGAGAAATTAATGAAGGAGTGGCATGCTTTCAAATCTCTACATTGTCCACATAGACACCCTAAAATTCACTTGCACAATCTCAAAGGTTAYMATTATCCATCTACACAACTTTTRGTTCAAATATGAACAAGCAATAACTAAAACCAATCTTAGAGTTACCTATTCAAGATAAACAAACAACCACATTACGACAATTGACTTTCAAGACATGTAACATTGGCACACTTTTCAAATAGGTACCTATCTAAATTTCTTCACATGATTGTAGCTTCTGTCAAAGTAAAGCCTTCTCCCATGTGGTCTAAAGTCAATATATGTTGTTGTGTAAAGAAGATCTTATTTGAATTATCCTAATTAACCCGTAAAGGACCAAGGCCTGTGAAAAAACACTCAAAACTGCTATTTTTATAGCAAAGAGTAAATAAAATTGGAATTTGTTTTTTTTTGCACATCTAACCATTGGATCTTACGCCTAGATAGTATGAGTGTGTGTGGAAAAAATCTCAAAATTTTTGGACCCACAAATTGCAAGATATTTGCGTTTATCTAGATAGTGAAAAAAACGAGTTTTGCAACACATTGCTGGACTAGATTATTTGACTTTGTACCTTCTTAACTTTTATTTTTTGCACTAAAGAGATTTGAGGTTTAAATCTTTATGGTGGGAAATTCTGTTGAGAATCTAGGGAAAAAATAAAATTAAAAAAAAAACTAAAACTTCATTTTTGAAAAAATTGTTAAGTAGAAGTAGGTACAAGATTGAAGGAAAACCTAATTTATTAATATCTCTAAGGTGGAATTAAAATGCACTTATCACAATGGTGAGATTATTCTAGCATTCAAACTAAACCATGTGGAATTTTTTTTCTTCTTAAAATTGTAAAAACTGCATTCAGAAATGAATCCTACAAGTTATTTTTTCAAGAAGATTCTCCAATTGCCCCCAAAACAAGATTGTCCATACCTTTCTCATAACAAATCCAAATGGAATGAATCAGTTCTTTCCATGTAGACAAAAATATAAACTATGAGAAAAAAAATTCAAAAAAAAGAATTCAAATTTTTAAAACTTTTTTTGCCGCCCCCTCTTCCTTGTGTTGAGTTGTTTTGGGCATAATTTTTGTTCCTGGGCACCGATTGACAAAAGATTATATTCTTATGAAGCTAATTAGTTTTTCTATCTTCAAAAAACGTTTCAAAAAATCAAGACAAAAATTGAGATTGTAGGTATATGCCCAAAATCTACCTTGTCTCCCGAAAGATCAAATGGTCCTTTAGGGGTTAAGTAGGGTATAATGTTTCAACAACCATTATTTGCAATTGTCAAGTAGAAAGAAGGAACATATCGTACGAAAAGGTAAGATTCGACATAACTTTAGTCATTTTTTGTTTAAAAACCATGTATTTTAAACTCTTGTGTAACACTTTTACAATCTTGTGATACGTATTGCAACCTTCACTTATTTCGCATGAAATAATGAATATGCTTTACCACACGATATGGCTTTACGTTTTGGTGAAAATATTGGGTCTCTGGGCATGGACCTCGTTCAACATAACCTGAAATAGAAGTTAATTATCTTTTTGTGAGAATCGTTGCAAGAATCTCATTGGCTTGAATCCCGTGCTCTGTCTTATTTATGGATTCCTTCGCCAATCACTGCTCCAATCGAGGTCAAGTTGCTTGCAGAAGATTATCCACATAGTCTGATTTGCATTTGCATTTGATGTGATTTAAATAGTGTTCTAAACCGGTGCTTGTAGTAARTGCTTGCTCAGCTTTAATTCCCATTCGTTGATTATACCGTATCTTTCTTCGAAACCCTATTTTTTGGTTCCTATAACATTCTGATTCTAAATTCCCTATGATGCCTACTGAGTACATGATTTTCTGGAACAGGGGCCCTTTGATACATTCTTGGTAGGAGGTGATACAGCTGAAGTGTCTGGCATGAAATTTAGCAATGACGGCAAGCTTATGCTACTGTCAACATCCAACGGGCATGTGTATGTGGTGGATGCTTACACTGGGAAGAAGGTAGGCAGCGTTATTGTCCCGATCCGATGTTTGTGTACATTAACTGGAGTTAAATTTTTTGTTATAAATATTCTGACAATGATGGTACCTTGGGTATAATGACAGCTTCATGGTTTCACTTTGGAACCCAATCCTGATGGCGGGGTACTGGAGGCTTCCTTTAGTCCAGATGCACAGTTTGTGATTGCAGGTATACTCATTTGTTGCCTTCATAGGGTTGTGCTTGTYATATTGGAGGCCTTCGGATTTTGTTCCTGACCTGCCGTACTCCATATATTGACCAATGACTAGAATTCTCAAGCATCTTCATAGTGCCTCAGATGTACTGCCTGTGTAGGGGTTTCTGCACTGTGCACCTCTTCTCTTATCTCTAATACTGCATCACGTGTGTGCTATTTTTGCCGGTAGCGATTATGAACCTCGATGTTCTACATATCACCTGAACTGTTAGATTGCTGCAGGTTCAGGCGATGGCACTTTGCGAGCATGGAATACGCTGTCGGGTGTTGAGGTAATTGTCCTTCACATAGTTGCGATTTTTTGGATCATGAGTTTGCACTTCCCCTGATTTTTTTGAGTGGGGATGTGCTTTCTACATGTGCACTGTACTTCTCTATGAGTTAGTGCAAATTTGGACCCTCCTTTGGTAAGAGAGGCCCTACACAACCACTAGTTCATTATGGATGCTTTGGTGTACTTACCTTACCACAAGTTCTGGTCACTTCAGTAAATCTGCCAATTTAGCAACCTTACATATTTTCCAACGATATGTCTGACCAATTGGTCACGCTAGCAAATTGACCCTAAGTCTTCATGAGTCAGGAAACAAATGCTCGGCTAATTGTACTCTGATGAATTGCCAGGTTGCATGCTGGACGAACAACGCAGGGGTGCCTGCGTGTGTGAAGTGGGCACCTCGCCGGTTTCTGTTTGCCACTGCCTCTGTGGCATTGGTTTTGTGGATTCCTGATCTATCAAAGCTTCAAAAAACAGACATTGGCCCTTGAAAGTCGCGATTGTAAGTCCGAAACGACCTCAACTCTGCAGATAAATAGACATTWGGGTGGGTCCACTTGTTTGGCTGTAGTAAGGTGCTGTTCAGAATGACAGTTTTGATTCTTGTAGAATTTACGGAAAACTCCTTTGTGTAATACTTCAACCAGGCGATTTTTAGTTTGCTCACAATTTCAACTTTCAGTAGAGGGGCTTGTCAATCTGCATACCAATACCTGGGAGAGTATTTTATTTGTTTTACGCTCGTATTGCAGATACAGTACTTTGATCTGGAATCTTAGTGTTTCACTGAATCCAGCAGGGAGTACCGGAAGCTGCTAGAATGTTCGGTATCACTCTGTTTATTAAATATTTTTTGAAAATTAAATCKTAACAAAAAAGGAATAACTCGGCGTTCATAGAATTATTTTTTTAAATATCTGTGACATTCATTTGGTGGTAAAAGTTATTGATGATGTGGCATTCGTTTAGTGATATAAATCATTGACGATGACGACATTCGTTGTGATATAAACTACCGTATCGATGATGACAAAGACCCACTTTATATATGGTCGGGCCCTTTATACTACAGCCCAATTGCTGGTCCCCATAGATTGAAATTTGGGCCCAACGTGGAATCGGGCTTGTGTCCTAGCGTAAAATGTCTTTAACCGCTAAGGGCCTCCTGCCACGTGAGCTGGACTGGGCGGGCAAAATTCCCCATGGAAGGTACAGGGTGAAACAAGAAATTGTAGTGTTCTGTGAACCCAGTGGGTGGAGAGAGAGATTGAGTAAAAATTTCATAGAGTGATTCCCTTCAAGCTAACCAATCTCCACCAATGGGTTTGTCCATTGATTTTGGCGAACCTTGAAATCTTACTTCTCTGCTCACAAAGGTTGGCAAGACAATTAGTGTTCACTTCTTGTCATCTAGTGCTTTTTTAGCTAGCCCCCCTCACATGGTAGGGGACCCTAAAAGCCCAAGGCCTTTTGAGGTTTATGGACATCATTACTTTCAACCCCTAAGCCATTTGATGTCAAAAAACACTCAAAATTGCCGTTTCTGTTGCATTCTTCCTAGAAAACAAAAAAAACAGTTTTTGTAGAATCTAATCCAAAACTATTTTTCTTGTACTTTATTTCTCAAAGATCATGTGGTAAAAGTTTCATGAAGTTTGACCATACAGATCGTAAGATATTAGTATTCAAAGTTTGAAAAAAATGTTTTTTTGAACATTGGTGTGCAATTTCAGATGACTTTAACCATCATTTGTGGAATTCTTTTGCACTACAAGCTTTGATACAAAAAAATATTCGGTTGAAGAATTGAGTTGAGAGTCTAAAAAAAATCCCAGAAAAAATTGCTTGGTTTTCATTCTTTAAAAATTTTAAGTAGAAGTAGGTTCAAGATTATAGGAAGAATTAAATTGTTAATAGCTCGAGGATGGAATTGAAATGCAATAATCCCAATAGTGACATTGCTCTAGCAAACAAATTTAACCCTCAATTGTCAAACAATTTTTTTTGAATTTTTTTGACAGAAATGAACCTTATAAGTTATTTGTTCAAAAAGATGTTCAAATTGCCCAATATATAAGATTGTTCATAACTTTTACCATACTAATCCACATGGAATCAATCAAAGTTTTGTACGTAGACAAAAATATAATCTATAAGGAAACAAAATTTAAAAACTTAATATCAATTTTTTGTAGCTTTAATTTTCTCCCCGCCAAGTTGAATTTTGGGCTCTTTGTGGTATAATTTTTCCTTGTGGGCATTGATTGAAATAAAAATTATATTTCTACAAAGCTTACAAGTTTTTTTATGCTATGAAAAAATTTCAAAACTTTTCACTGAAAATTGAGGTCATAGGAACCTCCCCAAGATCCATTTTGTCCCCCAAAGGGACAATGGGCATTTAGGGGCTAAAGTGGTATATACCTAGAGTGGATATATATCTAAAGTGGGTATGGTTTTTAGAGACTCCGTACCTACCCACAAACTAAAACTCCTCATAACTTTTAGCTCACTAATTCAAATGAAATGATTCAAAGCTTTCCACTCATATATAATTGTAAAGAACTATAGATAATTTAAAGAATAAAAAAAWTTGTACAAAAAACTTTATGAACGGATTGACCATCTTTTTGGGTCATCACACTACTAATTGTGGCAATGGCACATGGCTATTTATTTTGTTTTATTTATTACAATGAAATCTCCAAAACTGTACGTCTTCCATTAAAAAACTCTCTGCAAGGAGCGATGCACGGACTTTATTTGTGGCATTTCAATTCATGTCACAAAAAGATATTGAATTTCAAAGTTTCCATGACTAATTAAATAAATTAGAGAATTACTTTTATCTTTATACAACCTCAATTGTCACTAAAAGTCCCCTAATCGGTTTACTAGTTTAGGGTTTGTACTAGTAAAACACTCCATTAATCGATTTCAATCATTGAGCAAGCAATCTAGAATTCAAATCATATGCGTATCCACTCCACCCTCTGTTTCACATTTCTTTCTAAACAATCAACAATCAAAATCACTAAATGGGCCCCCTTCAAGTGATACAAATCCCAAACCGATTTGGACGTTTTTGTGGGGTTGAAGGAGTATTATACTGTAGCAATGTCAYAAGGCATAATAGAAGTCTTGAATAAGGAACCTTCTCCCACAATACTACCGGTATATCTCTTAACCCTTACAACACGGACTGGTGACCGTGGAAATCATCAATTTTGATACCGTAGGAATCATTAGTTTAAACAAATCCAAAAGTACTCGTTGGAGTTCAAAGTACTATAGAATATCTCCACCCCCCAATTCCATAGATGAATAGTTGCACTTCAAGCCGTTTGATTCTCTATCATTCATTGAACGCAAAACATCCGGTGAGTTCTTCAAAAGTTAACTATAGAAGCGGCAGAAAACCCTTTGCAGTTGTACATTACTATATAATGAATACGATGGTAATTGATAAAAAAAACACCTTGACAAAATACGTTTATAGACAAAGTAAACTAATAATCATGATAGTATGTAACTAACAATGCATCACAATTCAAATATTAAATCATAATTGAAGAGTTATAAGTGTGAATAGGGATCGTATTGAGAAACCGCAAGGGCCTTTCCGGCCTTTCCGACCTTTCCAGCCTTTTCCAGGGTTAACTACAGTAGCGCTTCAATAGCGGCGGAGCAGCAAGTCGCAGCGCGGGGTTGGCCGCTTGGATCCTAGCTTCACGGATCCAGGCTTGCCAGCCGCCTTGAGTCGGTCGATTGCACCGCCTGCATGCCATCCCTRCCCTCGCCTTCTACTGTACAGGAGTAGGATCTGCATCCTACTAGCTAGGTCTTGGTTCGGTTGGGTGTTCCCCCCGATCGACAGACAGATATGTATAGAAGTTTTAGAGACGTACTTACAGGCACCTGGTAGCTACCTCGGCCACTTGTAGAGAGATGCTATTACGAGTAGAAACTACTGAAGCAAAGTTGGAGAATGGTGACTAGGTTGTGGGGAGTTTAATTTGTTGGGTGTGATCAACTGGTTACTTAAGGACCTGGTTCCTCACTTTGTTGGTGGTGGCATGCGTTCCGTCTACGCACGCTCTTACATGACAGAGCTCAGATCGATCAGGTGAGCACAGCATGGCCGCGAACTGTTTGCAATTTGATCCGTCCGGGGAGAAGGGCTCCAGGAATGGAATTGGAAGAGAGACCAGTGCGTGCGTGCGTGCGTGTTCCTGCTTCAATTTCCCGTTCAATTTGTTCAATCCGGCAATTCGAAGCTGGTAATGGTAATATGCGCTAACTGCAAGAGAATGGAAAGCTCTGCAGCTTTATAATGAACATGCACCTGAACCGTGCTAGCTTGTCGTTGTTGTAGAACGTTTGAATTACTCGCTGCGACGGTGCGATCGAGAGCGGTGAGCTGCATGTTCCGTTTTGAAGAACCTGGAGCTAGTTAGTCTGAAGAGSGACGCTAGTCAGGATTTGGGCGCGCGTTCTGAACTGGCCTGGTGCTTCGTCAACAGTCTTCATGCCTTCTTTACAGGTATGTTTGAATAAATCCGATCTTCACTATTTCAAAAAAAAAAGGAAAAAAAATTCTTGGTTCACAAGTGATTTGAAATGTTTCCTCACCTGCATGCATAGGCCCGTGCACAGGAAGAAATTTGTGCCTGAGTTGGGGAATTACTCAACTTGTATGTAAACAATCAATGGCATTTTGAAAAACCCGCCGAGCCGTTTTCAAAATTTGAACGACATAGCCACATTGAAATGTACCGACCATTAAAAAGTTTTCTTTGAGGGGATTTTTTRTACRATTTAGTGGGAGGGATTCTGAAACAGCAGTGAATCGTATTGGGGGATCGGATTGACTTCTTACTGAGCAGAATTTTGCTTACGAGAATGGCGTATTGACAAAGTTGGAAGGAAAGTCACCAAATGCTTGTATTTGAAACTTGTGTAAACCAAACATTAATTTGAATCCCTAGTGGTGTGAATTTTCTGGGTTCTTCACACACGCTAGCCACTCTATTTGGTGGCCCTACCTCACCAAATAAGACAGCTGAAACTAGGACTTCGGTCCTAGTGCACAGCTGCTTTACATAGGTAAAGCCACTCGGCTTACCCTAACACATAGATKATCAATTTGCTTCTGGGAAGAGCTAAATTACAAAGAATCCTATCCAGAGTTCACTTTTCTGCCAATGTACAGTAGTCAGGAAAATGCACCACTTAAAACTCATTCAATCAAGGGTTTGAGCACGGTTGTGAATATGGTCAAACTGCGAAAGAATTGGTTGAATAAAAGAAGATTCTAGATTCTCTCTAAATGCTTTTTTTTTGGACACCTTGTGAATAAACTAAGAATTTTCAAAGGAATCTAGAAATAAAAGTAAGTGAACCCCACATCGACCGACCCTAGGCTCTCATGAAATAGGATTCATGTTCACAATGAGGTGCACTTCACTTCGTCCCATGATCCTGACATGCTTGTGTGAACACGTGATTGGTTTCCTGTGCCAGAGAATTCAAGACAGTGGCACTGCCCAGCAGCGCCATACAGCAGCAGACGCCGATGAAGCTCATCTTCTCATGGACCCAATCCCAGACCCTTTTGTGCAGAACATGTTTGTGTTATGTCACGGGGAGGAAGTGATCAGTACTGACGCGGACGCGGATGCGCAAGCTGGAGCACGGCCTTGGGATCCGCCGCTCACTGCACGAGGCAAGCAGCAGGCATGGAGAGTGGGGCGGAAGATCAAGCAGGAGGATTGGAATGTTACTCGTGTGGTGGTGTCCCCGTCCTTGAGATGTGTGCAGACTGCGGTGGAAGTTATCGCCGGGCTTTCCGCAATGCCCTCCTCCGGTGTTCAAATGTGGGATAATCGAGACCAAGGCTCTGCTGTCTCGACCATCAAGGTGGGGAGCCTGTCCATAGACTTGTCGTCATTCTTTGCTCCTAGCTCTCAAAACCCAAATTGTAAGCGGCATCTGTATGTATGACAGATTTGAATCAGCCGATAATTTGTACTTGTCGGATATGATACAATGCACCAGTACTGTTCCGCAATTCAAATTAGGGTTCCTGATATTATCAATGCCGTTATGCCTGCTTGTAAAATGTAGATTTGTACATTAGCGATTACGACATCTTGACCATTTTGGTAGCTCAGGAGTTTACGAATTCAATCCTTCGATGACGGAAACA
>VACF01001184.1:0-27583 GCA_006891605.1 Pleurozium schreberi
TTGTCAAGTTTCGTCATGCAGTTGAATTTCAATCCCAACTCAAGAACATGAAACCAAATCAAAGAGAAAAACTGGCCTGTGCAGACCCCCTGTTGGAAAACCTAAATAAATTATTGAACAGCTCCTATAGCTCCCTCGGAGAAGAAAATTGTATTTAGGGTTTCGGGAGCTGATTTGAAATCAAAGTTACTGAGTAAATTGATCAAAAGGAAAGAATTCCACGGATGGAGGCTTATATTCAAACGTATCTCACTTCATCTGCTCCATAAAATAACGAACATAGGGATCCCCGATTGCAGACTTTGTGTTCAACATACCGGTAGGTTGTTCAAACAGCGTCCCAATTAGGTTTCTAAATGGTGTTTCAACAAGGATTTTGCACCAGTGTTGTACTGGTTAGCTCTCGCGTCTCACAAAGAATCTCRTTACTGGCGGCAATCTTCTGACAGTGCTACCAACCCTAAACCTAAGTTACGAACCGTGTGTGCAGTATTTTCTTGTGACCCAAGAGAGGAAAATCACAACAATAATGGATTCTATTTCAGTCCAACAAGATTGAATCGACTGACTGAATGAGATTCAGGTCGAACKCTCGTACCATATGCCTTCAATTGTATTCCCAAGGAATGTCGCCGACAATTGACGAGCCATCCCCTGGCTGAGATCATAGATGTAAAGAAATACCTTCTCTCCATCCTACAGCGGGGAATTCAAACAGGAAGAGATTAAACTCAATGCTGTAAAACACACACTGTACGTGGACGTCGGGAACCAATAAAAATGAAAAACCCTATTTTCAAGGAGTTGAGCAATCTGTTAGGAAGTATCAAAACATGGAGCAGAGAGAATACCGATTCCATTAAATGATGTTTCGATGCCCAACAGAACACTGATCCTGCAAGGTRAAAGACAGATTTGCACATCAAGACCAGCAGATAGTCASATCATCGCCTCCGGTTGCATTCCAGCAAAAKTTTCAGTGCGAAATTTTCAAGCACGGGAGCAAGATTACAAAGGAGCASCACGACATATACCTAGCTGATTACGAGAGCACCCCGTCTCAACTTCAAACCACTGTTCAACCAATTCAGGTGGCCATGTTTCAGTTGTAGAAGTACCCACAAGCAGCTTCGTAACCGAAAAAAAGGAAAACTAATTGCTTAGGATGCAAAATGATCATTGACTGGATCAGACGGTTCAAGGTGACGATAGAGATCCCGGGCTCTGTAAAAAATACCTGTCCTTCGGGTCATCAAATGTCCATCGGGATTGCACTCCACGGAGTTCGCATGCCTCCTGTGTCACCCGAATATTCTCAGTCTCACCATTTTTGCAATAGCGCTTCTGATTGCCATAGATTGTATTTTCTATTTAATATTGAAGTCCCTGGCAGTGTACATATACAAGATGGGAAAAACGTAAAAGAAGCGTTGAAGTCAATACCGAGACAGATATCGGTTTTAAATACTCCGTTTTGTTAAAGCCATGCATTGCTCTACAATCAGAGAAGGGGATACAAAAACCGCAGAGTACAGAAGTCGTAAAATTTGATTTCTGGAGAAAGAGTTGAGGTATAAATTCAAGAGTCAAACCCCTGTAAAGTACAACCCTGGAACTTCAAGGCCTGCTGACCATCTTCAAATGTACTTCAAGCAGCATCTGAGGTAATCTCCAATGGCATCAAGAGAGCATGACCCGGGAGCAGGAATTCGTTATCAAGGCATCGACTCATGCAAGAAGAGTTGCATTAAATCCGCTGGAAGAACTACTTAGCTAGATGTGCACAATCCAGTGAATATCATGAAGTTTCTCACCATAGCTAGATTAGGAACCAAAGGCCGCGGTAAATAATAGAGACGCGGCCAAGCGCAGGTTGGGGCGTTGCGATGCTAGGATAGTAGCCAATAATAATTTTGCATTGCTTTAAGTAATTTTCAAATCAAAACACCTATTTTCTTGAGATTTGACAATTTTTTGGTTTTTATAGTACGAGAATTTTTCTACAATTTTCCTTTGGTGGTTATCTTCATCATAAAGGCATATACATTGAATGTATTTTTAAGAAATTTTAAAAAATGGTTTTCTATTTTTAAAGTACTCCAGAAAAGTTTATGAGTACTGTTCCAAAACGCAACAAAAAGTACAAGTGTTTCTTGCAATCACCCTTATAACTTTTCCGTTAGTGGATTGTTGCAAGAAACACTTATTGTTTATGTCTCAAATTGAACTGCCTATTCTAATCAATAATAAGAATTTCAAAATGATTCTTTTAAAAAAAATATATATATGGATAATATATAAATCATTTAAAATAGTATGTATAAAAAAAATTGTCCTAGAAAAATCTCTCTCGAAAAGTTGTGCACAAAGAAAGAGGAAGATKGAAAATGTCAAGGAAATGGAAACTTTGATGTTTGACATTTAGAAAATAGTAAGAAAAATTGTAAATTTTAAAAAAATATATTATTTTTTCTAACTTGAAGTTGCTCTTTGTCAATCACTTCATCTTTGGAACAAGAATTTCTTATGAGCAAAAAAAACCCATGTCTCTCAGGCCAAGGGGAAAAAGATAGGGAGAAGTGTTTTTTGCAATCATCTTAGTGTGCAACCTTCCACCCAAGTAGTACTAGGTCAAATTGACAAGACAACTACAAAGACTAGATATGAGAGTGACATGTTGGTCAAGCAAAAAGTTTGAATGAATATAGAGCCTTTTAGCTAATATTACCTCAATTGTTGCTTAGTCAGAAGAACCCATTTACTGCTACATTGTACAAGTCCCTATAGCATAGAAGACTATCAACAATTGTGTGTGAAGATTATGTGCATGTATAAAAATCTCAAGCTATACTTAGGTTGCCCCCCTAAACCTTGGCTACTGTTGGACRTRTTCACAAAGAACCCCMATTACTAGTGTATAGATCTAGTGTTATATTGTGATGTGTAGCTTAGCCAAAATCCTAAACAAATTGCGTCTGTRAACATACCAGCCAACAGACATACGGAACTCTTCTTTAAGTACACGTACACAAGCTAAATCCTTGTCTGCATATGTAAAATGGGCATTTCTCATAAGCACAATTTTGCATCTTTGCTCTATTTAATTTATCTTTCTACAGTAATTTAGTTTCCATCTTCCTAGACATAGTTGTAGAATCAAGATTCTATAAGCTAATACATATTTCAACTACCTTGAAATCGGCATAAATTATTAACCGCAGGCCTTTTTGACTTGAACAATTCTATAGGGATTAGATGGCACGATCTGGTTGTGGTGTGTGGCAAGGAAATGCAGCCAATGTGTGACAAGAGTAATTTCCACATTGGATTTGTAGGAGACAATGGCCATGGATGCAAGTAGTAAATGTCCTCTATGAATATCACTGAGTAGAATGTTTTTGAAATCTTTGGTGAGCCATGTACTATTGATAAAAAAAAATTGGAAAGTCCACATTTGGTTTGTATGTGATGACATGCARTTGAGCCCAACTTTGAGTGTGAGTTTTGGCATTGCCCTGGAGCTTGGGATGGAGAAGTAACAAAATATAGCACTTTGGATGGACAAAAATTGAAAGCAAAATAGCTTGTAGTTCTAATTGAATAAAATAGTTCATACAATTTCTAATTATGAAACACACGCCTTCCAAGGCGTATGACAATCCTAGTGAGCATAATGCCTTCATCAAATACATCATGTAATTTCATTTGGGATTGCCCTACTTTGTTAAGATCTCCACTTGGACGTAGTTTCACCTAGCTATTTGGACAAATATACCATCCAAAGTCATTCCGGTGATTGTGAATTTTTTCTATCAAGTCTTCTTGTCCATTTTTGTACAAGTTCTCACTTTGGAGTACTACATTTATCTTCTCAAAATATGGTTGTGGTGCAACTGTATGTGGCCCGATATGCCTCGGATTTTTCCCAATGAATCCTATAGAGCACATCTTGTGGACTTTTTTGTGATTGTAATTTAGATGATGAGACTTTCATTGAATTCCTTGACCATCATGAGGGTTGGTTGTTCCTCAAAGTTTTGCACTGACAAGGGTGTTTGGGCCAGAAGAGGATTAAGATGCCAAATGCTAGGGCCAATGTGTCTAATATCTTGCTACTTGATCCAACACCATGAGTAGCATCCTTAATCCCATGAACAATGCCATAATTCTATTATTGTATACTAGTAGCATGCATGATCAACTATCAAAACAACATTGGAACACTATCTCAGTGGTTGGTTGGCTCTCATTATAGCTTGTTTCAATACATGATAGAAAATCCCACTTATTTTGTGCACTGCATGATTCTCKTGAGATAGATGTACCTTGGATTAAAAGTGTACGCCTTAGCTCGATCACCTCGATGGCCAGATAGATCCCTCTTCCTAAAATACCTTAAGCTTGTTGTTGATTACAATCATTCACAAAAGGAAGTATTTTAACTAGTTCAAGTGTAGAGGCTCTTTYGTACACTCACATTTTKGGGCAACCGTGGTATTAGTGGACCTTGACTTTGTCCCAAGAATGCCAAGCAATGATGAATTTGAATGAGGGAAGGTGTGGGCTCCTTTGACAGCTCTAAGACCCTTGACAATGTGGGCTTTGATGTGACATCCTCTCCTCTTTTACTTAAGGGAGATTACTATTGGCAACCACATGTCCTGAGTTGTTACATATATTGTGTATAGGGAGTTTTAGTACTTCTAGAGATAGCTCAATCCGATAACAAGACTACAAATACTAAATGTTTAATTATGGATGACTTCRCTTAAGATTGTCGAATGAAAAGAAAATGTCTTTTCATCCAAAAATCACTTTTACAAAGTTGCATGAGTACATTTTCAATGAATCATAGTATTGCAAATTCCCTCGTTACGGGATTATTGACTTTTCTAAAGAAGAAGGTGCTTGACCCATGAAGGATCATCAGGCATAAAGTGAATGTTTTGGTCATTTCTTCCTATTTTATTCTTGATGTAAATTATGGTCACAGAAGTAGTAGTTTCTTTTATTCWATTCCAACTAATGCAATGAAGCTTATCAAATGTAGTTTCTATTTTGAATGAAAATTCTAAATTTTTAAAATTTCAATATTTTATAGCAAATATGATCTTTAAATTYACAACCATGGTTGGTGATTTTTTAACTTTACAGGGATAGTTTGTTTTGGTTTATATTGTAATGTTATACACCATAATGCACATCTATGGTGAAATTTTTTAGCTTTTTAAAGTCTATTTTGCATTTGATATGAATTTTCTTCATTTCTTTTTAAGAAATTTATTGTAATTTCAAGTTGCCTCCAAAAAATGCAAAAACTTCGTCTTTAAAAAACATATATATGAGTTCATCTTTAAAAAATAAATATAAGATTTTTCATTCATATTTCGGCCTCCAATCCCAAGACCGGGAAAAGGCGTTGTAAATTAGGATTCCGTCGAGTTGCCCAACCCAACCTTTCGTGAACAAGGTGAAAAACGGCTTGTGTATCGGCTCCTTGAGACCCAAACGCTTGCACGCAATAACGTACCAGTCTTTGCAGACTGTGCGAAGGTGGAAGAACTCTTCAAAGGGGAGCTTGGAATACACGTTTTCCGCCAGATCGATGTGGTGCTGCAAGGTACCCCAGAGATTCTCGTCAAGGCTGGTCGATGTGCTGGAGTCGCCATGGTCACTTCGAAAGTTTTTCTTCGTCTTTGCTGATCTCGTTTTCATGATGCTGTTCCCTACTGAAAGCAAAAAATTATATTTGCAAGAACGCAAGAGATTAACCCTGCAAAAAGGTGGTCCCATCAGCAAGGTAATGAGGCAAAATTATCAGATTTCAGGATGAATAGGTAAATTCTGCGTTTCTACAGTTTCCCTATTATCCAGACATCGGACACTTTCAGTCCTCAGCGTCGATATGGGTCAAAAAGTGAGATTTCTTCAGTGATCCCGTTCAAAGGCCCGCTGGTGAAACGAAAGTTAGAAAGAAATTGCAGGCCTCCATAGATCGACAAGAAGAATCTGGTTCAGCAACACTCTACTAGTACTAGACTAACAAAGACAGTGAACGTCAGTGCGAAGGAGCGAGCGGMTTTGTGCATGCACGCTGAAAGAAAAAGGCATAGCGTACCTTCAAGCTGGATATTACGAACAGGCAAACAGCCCCGCTGCTTCGCAGCCCCATCCACACAGGTCCCTAAACCATTCAACGTATCTGCAACTCAGTACCTTTTCAGCTCCCGAGTAGAARGTACATTTACCACCGGGAAATTGATCGAGAGTACACAACCACGATCCCGCACCTCGCACATTTGAATGCATTGTACTCTTTGCYCATCGTTTGGAATAACCCTACAACGACCTAAAAAATAAACCTGTCTCTAATCAACTAAACCTCTACACGAAGGCGCTGCTCAAACATCATAACAGTCATACAATCAAAGAAAGAAAGTAAAAACACACTCAGAACAATTCAAATACAATCAATACAACTCCAAACACAGATTACACTCGACGAGAAGTTCCAATTTTTCATACAAGCGACCTATCATACGGTGTCCATCCCCTGCACAACGAAGTCATCTAAGAGAGAACGCCATCGCCAATCTCAACCACAGGTGCAAGCATCTAAGGTTCGAATTTGAAGTACAAACCCTCTCCTCGCGTCTAAACACTCGGCTACGTAGAACTTGAACGCAATCCACGGGCAAAGCAAGAAGCGTAAGGTACACTCTTCCGTTTCCGCGATCAAGTCTATGCAATATCCAAAGACTACCAACTTTTCCACACCTGACTTAGAGTTGAAGAAAACTTCCATACCAACAAAACGAGAGAAATACAAACGCAAGGGCACAGTACCTGCATTCTGGAGGTGACCAAATGCGCAAAACTCCGAGATGAAATCGGAAAGAGTAAAGTACAGAATACCCCAAAAGMAGAATTCAAAGATGTGTGGCATGCGATGTAAAGTGAAGGAAATGAACTCGGGTGTGCGAAAGAAGCGAAGAGCTCGAGAATTGTGTTGAAGCCACGGTTGTTGCCGCWCTTGGTGTGAATCGTCTTCCACATTAACGTTTTTGGCGGCTTCCGATTTAGTACAATTGGCACTTGCTTTCCAAGTGGCATACCCTCCTCAATCGTCGGGAAAAAATGGCGGCTAAGGTAGCCTGCTCTTACAGCGCCCATGCTCTAAAAGCAATCATGATACAGAGGTACATTTTGCTTTCTTCAATGTATCAGCTGTGTACATTTCAGGAGGTGGTCCCTTTAAGTGACCGGGGCATTACAACTTCAAAAATTTGTAACTAATTCCTGGAAGGTCCAAAAAATATGAAACAACTTGAGTTAGATGCCAATACCTTTTTTCTTTCTATGAAAATTTACTGGAAATTGTTTCAAAGAGTTTAGTTTCCCTGAAAACGCAATCAGCTCTTAAATGGTTGCTTTAGGAGGAGTCTACCTTAGTTCAAAGAGAGCTCGTTGGGAGTGGGAAAAAACCTAATTTCATTAGAGCATGGCCACTGCTACATGCCCAACTTCACATGCTTAAATTTTTCATCTAATTTTGAAGGGCCTCGATTTCCTTGTCCTTCATTGTTGCTCACCAAACATGATCCATAAATAGTAGAAAGATCACTCATCAACTAGAATAAAGGATAAAGCAACTAACTTAGGATAAATTGTGATTTCAAGGGCCATACCTTGACACGAAAGGATTGAGTGTGAAGAGAATATTGTGAAGGGTCCTTATTGCTTTCATCGATCCACATTTGAAGAGTGTCAAATCAAGAATGTGTTACGATGGGAATGCTCTTATGAACTTGATTGAGGTATGCAAATTTTAACAAAAAATGTTGTGTGTTACGGTCGGAAAGAAATTTGTAGTGTTGGAAATCAACTTGTGCCCCTAAAAATTGAAGGATATTTATTGCCTCCCTCCAATACTTTACCGAATTTCAACTGTTGTGGAAAATTTTCCAATGGCTAATATTCAAGTAGATGAGGATCAATTTTTCTCCCATTGACGCCTTCGAAGTCCTTTACAATTTGAATTTTGAAATCAAAAAATGGAATTTAAAAGAAAAAGGAGACCACCTTACTTGCCCGACGGACTACCACCTCCTAGCACCACTCCCGCATGCTACAACTCCCATGCCTCCCAAGTGAGCTTCCAAAGCTACCACTGCCGTGCACTTCCAAACTTCCACTTCCGAAATTCCTCGCATAATAACAACATATTTAGATAGTATAGTGCAATTGGACTTCAAAGGTTTGTACAAAGACTGACATACCACATTCTAGAAGATGCCATGGTYTAAATTTTTTTCTAAATTTTTCCACTTATATACCAATAGTGAATGGTATCTTACAAGGGCAATAAAAGAACCAGTTGAAGGTTAAAACTAAATTCTTTTGATTTCATGCAAACTTTTCATAACCGTCCTCAACTCCATCTAAGGTAGAAACCACCTATTACCAATTAAATAAAAAATTTGGACAAATTTGAAGCAATGGAATGTAAGGTAAGTATTTTTAGAGGTGTGTTGATAAAAATGATGAGGATTGCAAAAACTTTGGTAATTTTATCACATGAATTGAAATTACTATAAATTTTGAAAGGCAGAAAGTGCTCGGGACCCATAGCCGATCTCTAGACTCTTGCAATTCCGATCATTTAAAAACTACTTTTCCACACATTGCTTCCTACTTTTTTTTGCACTACTTTGGAACATGTATCATGAACTTTTAGTCCCAAGCTTGAAAAGACAAAAAAAAAACCATTCTAGCTTTGGTTGGAAATAAGTCAATCTATGGTTGGCTATGGGGCACTGGTTGGTAATGGGTGGTTGTACCTTAGCATGGGTTGGATGGATCCTTGACCTTCAAATGGTGAAGGACTTGCCAAATATTATTCTTGCCCGGGTTGCAAAATTAATTACTACATTCAATTTTTTTTTTTTATCTTACAAGAATTTTGAAATTTAGTCGGCGCTAATTTTAATTTGGAGGAAATTGGCTAGTGAAAAATTAGCAAGTACTTTTAGTGATTCACAAGATGCAACTTATTACAATTGAAAAAAATTGATTCATTTTCGTGAAAAGAAGAAATTATTTAGAGGACCTTGACACTTGTCATGTAGTCATCCAAGCTAGTAAGAGTTCCAAAAGAATTGACCGGCTACTAGTTCAAAGTTAGTTGGTGGAATAAGGAAATAGAATTGGTTGTAGTATAAAAACATTTGCCAACAACTTGGAGAAAAAATCTATAAAATATTTATTAATCTACAAAATTCATATATCATACCTTTAACTACTTAAAGTTGAGATCTATTGCCAAGTGGTCACACATCATGTCTGAGCTAATTGTAGCCTATTAGATTGTATTGAAATATCAATTATGTATTTTTATTACTTAAAACTTTGAATTGTATATCACTTTGTTTTGTGGTGAAATTTTCAAATCAATTCAAGATGCATTGATTTTGGGAAGCCATTAAAAGTTCATAGGTTCAATTTGAATTCACCAAACTGCATTTTGATGGTTGCAACTTTAGGGGCTTGAATCTCCTTCATCCCATGTTTTTTTTCAATAGAATTTATAGTCTGATTATATTATTTTGAAGTCTAGTTATTGTGGTAAAATTTTCATGTCAATCCAAGTTGTTTTGAATGTTTGGAAGCAATTTAAAGTCCAAAATCCTAACATTTTTTAGATTATAGTGAACTTCAATGGCTTGTACCTTCTTCATTTAGTGTCCGTTTTTAATTTTTTTAAATTAGAAAAGTTGCACATAATAGTGGTTAAAATTTCATATCAATCAAAGAAGTTATGAGTGACTAAGAAGCATTTTAATATAGGGAGATTCAACCATAGGTGTGTTTTTTGCAACTATTGTATTATATTTCAAATTCATTGTGCAGGCACACTTAGTTAACTAAATGGTATTTTCTTTCACAAATGTATTTGTATGTTGAATTTTGAAGCACTTGATAGTTTGAAGTTTTTTCATTGAATAGGTTTAGAGATTGAAAGCCACCTCCAAATATGTTTCAAGGAAAATTTCAACATCTTTTTTCAACAAAAAAAAATATTATAGTCTTGCAATCTTTGTGACCAAATGACTCCAAATTTGATCCACGTCATCTACAACACATACACTACAAGATTGTATGGTTTAGGTTCCATACCTTAGTGACATTTAGCTACAATAATTCAAAAGCAATGCTTTTTTTTAACCTAAAAAGGCCTTGGGGATTTACTATAGGAGTTCATGCCACTCACACCAAGAATGTATTAATATCTTTATTCACTGGCAGGATGTAGCATAATTTATTGAGATACAATCCACCCTTGATATCTATTAACACTTGGGAGCAAGGAGACTTAAAACACTCATGTCGTGTTAGCACTTTAACCCCTAAACGCCCTAGGGGACTAAAAGCATCCTCACAGTCAAAAAGTCCAATTCAAAGTGCTGTAACTTTTGCATCCAATGTCCAAATTCAATAAAACTTGTCGGGAAATTTTCACTCTTTCTTCTAGTTTGTGTGGTAAAAATTTCAGGTCAATGTAAGATGTACAAATGTTTTGGGAGCCAATCAAAGTTCATAGGTTCAATTTGAGTTCACCAAACAACATTTGATGGCTGCAACTTTGGGGCTTTGTATCTCCTTCATTAAATGTTTGTTTTTAATAAAATTTGTTGTTTTATATTACCCTTGAAGTCTAGTTGTTGTGGTAAAAGTTTTATGTCAATCCAAGTTGATTTGAATTTTTGGGAGCAATTCAAAGTTCAAACTCTAGAGATTTTTGGATTATAGTGAACTTTGGAGGCTTTTATCTTCTTCATACAGTGCTAGTTTCCAATAATTTTTGTTGTAAAAGTCGCACATACTAGTCTAATTTGTATGGCTAAAATTTCATATCAATCAAAGAAGTTTTGAGTGACTTGAGAAGCATTTTAGTAGAAGGAGGTTCAGCCATGGATGTATTTTCTGCAACTATTTTTTGACATTTCAAATCCATTTTGCAAACACAATGATTCAAATGAATGATATTTTCTTTTACCAATGTATGTGTATGCTATTTTAGAAGCACTTTATAGTTTGAACTTTTTTCATTTGAGTAGGTCTAGAAATCACATTTGACCTCCAAATGTGTTTCTAGGAAAATTTCAGCATCCTTTTTCAACAGTAAAACATTATAATCTTTCAATCTATACGGTCAAATGACTTCAAATTTGATGCATGTCATCTACAACACATGCTCTACAAGATTGTATGGTTCAAATGTCTATACCTCAATGACATTTAGACCTACAACACTTCAAAAGCAATGATGTTTTTAAGCCTGAAAACACCCTGGGCCTTTAGGGGTTAATGCTTATGGAGGGTAGCATAGAGAAATTGTAATACTTACATGAATAATACTAACTTAGGTAACTTTCAAATTAACACAATAATACTCAAGGGATATTGCATAAGGTTTTTGTTGGTAATATGCGACCAAACTCCTATTACATAGGAGCTATGAAGGCAAATTTGTGAACTTTGAGTAGGCTATATTCACCTAAATTTCTAAAAAAAAATTTATGTCATGTAGCCTATATTTCATTTTAAAGAAGAATTCACTTATTTTGTGTATCCTATGTTCATTGTAAATATATAACAACAACATATTTTTCACACATCATGGGGTTATGGAAAAATTTATGTATGAAAAATGGAAATACAAAAAAATAATGATTTACAAAACAAGTGGGGAATTCAAGCACCCAGATGTGAAAATAAACTACTTGAAATGAAAATAAGGATTCAATCACTATGATGGACCAGCATCTCTTTTCCATCTGCCTATTTCCGCAATCTGATTTTGGCCCCATCTCCACCATAAAACTCATTCAAATCCATTAATTTTTTTGGCAATTTCAATGCATTAATTCCAATTTGGGTAATGTGCCAGTTTTTGATAGGTGGATACTTAAGTGTTAATGCCTTAATGGATACATGGAATGGTGGTTATAGGTTACTTTTAGAATGTTTATGACTCCAAATATAAATGGTTATGTAATTTCAATGCAAAACAATTTAGAAATTTATAGAAACTAGAATTTTAATTGAAAAGTTGTGATTTGGGTTCCACGGGGATGGGGTCGCAAAGCGCGACGGTGTCACCACTGGCGAAGTACAAGCTAGTGTTTCTTGGTGATCAGTCGGTTGGTGAGTTCGATTTTCCTCTCAAATGTTAATTTGAAGTGGATGATTGCATTTTAGAATGTATCGAAGGTCATATCGTTACATCTTCAAATGTGGATTCGGTGTGTTTGAGGTGTTGATCTAAAAAATGTAKCCTACTTTTTCTTTGAACAACGTGGCCTTACATTCCCCTATCGTTTTCTAGGGAAAACGAGTATCATCACGCGATTCATGTATGATAAATTTGACAACACATATCAGGTGAGTCTCTGTTTCTAATTTTCTCCCTCTCGTGTGAGTAGGTAACTTTGTTGATGAATACATTGTGCTTCACATTGAATGTCGAAATTTCTGTGTTGCAGTTTTATTTGCTCAAAACTTGGTGTAGATCAATTTTTCATACATTATCGTATATTTGCAGGCTACTATTGGTATTGATTTTCTATCCAAGACCATGTATCTTGAGGACCGCACTGTACGCCTACAGCTCTGGTAAGCGAGACCTAGACTCTGATTGTTGCTYCTTGCCGATTCCTTGTGTAGGTGTAGTCAACTTTTTCAATCGAGTTGATGTGGTAGAGYGTTCTTGTTCTTCCAAAATCAGTGTTTTTGCCACATTCTGTTTCATCTGAATTTGGGATTTTTGTGATCGTAGGGACACAGCTGGACAAGAGAGGTTCAGGAGCTTGATTCCTAGCTACATTCGGGACTCGTCTGTAGCAGTGGTTGTCTACGATGTTTCAAGTAAGTATTTTCTAGACCCACATTGAGCAGAGAGTAGTCTAAGTTGTATTGTTTTTTTTTTCAGAGCGAGTCTCTCTATTGGCATGTATGAAATTCCTCTGCCCCTAGTAAGAATGAGCAAGGACAAGAATTCCAGCTAATACCTCGCGTGTTTCCGTAATGTGAYATCACAATGCAGCTTGGTACTGACGTTATACGTTCTGGACAGATCGACAGTCATTTCTGAACACGGCCCGGTGGGTTGAAGAAGTTCGAACAGAGCGTGGAAGTGATGTTATCATAATGCTTGTTGGCAATAAGACTGATCTTGTTGACAAACGGTGAGAACTTCGTACGCGCTTTAAACCTCTAGGCGCTGAAAGTGKCYCTCTGTTGTAGGAACATTACTTMTCAATTTTTGTTAATCCACTTCGCTTGTCTGCTGCAATTTAATGCTTGTGTCCGCTGCWGGGAGCTTTGTAGTTGAGAAATTTGTTTGTGTTCATGTTTGTTTCAGTCAAGTATCAATTGAAGAGGGTGACGCTAAAGCTAAGGAATTTGGAGTCATGTTCATTGAGACAAGTTCAAAAGCAGGTTTCAACATTAAGGTGCGACCATTGCATTACCTACTTCGTTTTTGTTTCTCTCGGCAATTTCTTCTATCGACTTGGTACCCTGAGGAATCTATTAACAGATTTTCAGTGAACCAAGTCCCATTTTTTGTTACAGGTTGATTTCCTTATTGAACTGTCTCATTGCACAGAAAAAGAGCGCGCTTGCCTAGTGACATTCTACTAAGTTYGCTCATTTCACWCCGTTTTGTGCAGGCATTGTTCCGAAAGATTGCTGCTGCCTTRCCTGGAATGGAGGCCTTGTCTTCTCACAAGGATGACCTTGTTGACGTTAATCTCAAGCCAACATCAAATCCTCAGACCGAGGGTAAAGCTGGAGGCTGTGCATGTTAATGGGATTGAGAAAACGAATAGACGCGCTCTCTCATAAGCTGCACATTATTTTGGTTGGTTCACTTWTCAAGAGGTTTCTCGTACTATTTTGAAACTTCATCAAGGAGGTTTAGAAGGGAAACACTGATTTAAGTCCTTGCTGAGGAGATATTGGGCTGATGTGGAGTGCTCATGAGTGCGCGAGTGCATCACATTGACTGCACATAGATTCGGTAAATTGAAGTGTTGAACTAGTTTGAAGTGTCTCTCACATTAGATGAGCTGGGTTCAGTGGGACCAAGAGACAGTCGATGAGTTTGCTGCCAGATATAGATGTATTAATGAAAGAGCTACAAGCTCAGAAAGCATTGAGCCGCATGGTTGAATATCTTCTGTTGTCTGCTTCTGAGGATTCGGATCTTGGGAAAAAAGTTATTTGAGCGTTGATTGCCGCAAGCAGCATATAAGATGAAGTCATGTAGTCTACTTTCTGTGATTCACTGTTTCTGCTCCTTTTGTCGGCCTTGACATCTTAAGTGTCACTAACTGATTAWCTTGATTTCTCTATTGTGGCCTTTCGTAGGAGGTTGTGAGCGAGGCCTGCAAGACTGGCATTTTTCAAATTATTTTACTCTTTTCGTTGTGTTAGTGTCGCATCTAACCTGCTCGTTTGTGCAACTGATAATTTCTGAATGCGCACGTCCATAGATCCTACGAAAGAAAAGTTGTGGCACTGGGGTGTCATGAAAATGCTTGGACTAACATATGGTGGGAATCTGGGAATTTTGTTTAGAGTTGGGCAGATGGCTGGAGTGCCCGAGTGCTTCGACTTGCGTGTGAGTTCATTGAGGTTCTTAAGTACCGTATATTATCAGTTTTTCATCACTCTAATTATGATTTTCATRACAGTTTCTGATGTSGAGAGCATGGTCATCAGATCAACCRAAGGCAATCCTTTATCTCAGCAGCCAGTCTAGTTGAAATCGTGTTAATCCTGCATATCGGTACTGTCAAAGAGGCGCCCCAGTACAAAGAATCGCTCTCGAGGACGCTGTCGTGGTGGTTCTGCGCCACCTACACCCTTGAGTTCACAATAACCTCGAGCCAACTGAGGTGAGTGCGTGAGGAACACCTGAGGCGTGACTTACCGGTACACTCATCCCTCTCTAATTGCACTGCCTCGGGTGGAACAAATGGACTTCTACATTGCACTCGCATATTGTAATCGCAATTTGAAAGTTGTGGATTTGGGAGTTTCTGGGGATATATGGAATGTATAATTACAGTGCAATTTGARAGGGTTGAGTGTAGCTGGTACTGCACGTGCTGACGTGTGGAACAGTGTGGGCAGATCCTGACTGGTATGGTACAGTATTCTGGGGATGAGTCAGGCAGTGTGAACCGGGGTATTTCAGGAACAGCAAAAATAAGCGGGAAAGAGGCTGACATCAGTGTGAAAGACGAAGTGGATATTAGGGTAGCTCATCTGCATGGCCGCCCGATCGACGCATCTCAGCCGTCCATTGAGCAACGCATCAGCTCGTCGGCCTCCACAATCTTGTGCCTTTGGCACTGTCGTCCCATTCTTTCTCGCTCGCCCGCCGGCCTGATTCTTTGCCAGGATCAGCGGACCTTCTCACCATCGCTCTTTTTCAGTTGCAGAGGTCGTGCAGAATCAACGTATTGTGAGCATTTCAGGGCGGAGATTGGCGAAGCATTCTCAGCAGTGTGACTGCTCCAGGAAACGGAAGGCTGGATCAGGTCTGTAGTATTTGCAACCAATTTCGAAACGTTGTACGTCCTACAGTTCTTTGTCAGAACACTGTCGATGCCGCAGTTCATTTGATTCGGGTGTGCCTGTCGCTTAAAAAGCATTTCTTGTCTTCTTGTAGGGTTTAAGGACGGGTATTGGTGGTGGTTTGCGGGCAACCTGGCATCGGGCGGCGCGGCGGGAGCGGCGTCGCTGTTCTTCGTGTACTCGTTGGATTATGCTCGGACCCGCTTGGCGAACGACGCCAAGTCGACGACGAAGGGCGGCGGCGATCGGCAGTTCAACGGGCTGTTCGATGTGTACAAGAAGACGATCGCCTCGGATGGCATTGCGGGTCTGTACCGAGGCTTCGTCATCTCATGCGTGGGCATTGTGGTGTACCGCGGCCTCTACTTCGGCATGTACGACTCCTTGAAGCCGGTCCTGTTGGTCGGAGACCTGGAGGTACGTCCGTGGCGCCACTTCTTAGTTCACGGAATGAGGCTCCAGATTCAACAGCCCATGCTCATCATTAGGTAGCTGTTGTAGCACTCGATTGATGAATTGCCAGCTACCTAGCAAGCGCACCGTGACGCAACTGGCGATCTGGCTTGCAGTCGGGATTTGACTTGGTTCGTGAGAAATCGAATGTATGTGTTTGTAAGACGTTCTGACCTTCACGTGGCTGGCATGAGTGAATGGAATTTGTGTTTGTGCGTGTGCAGGGCAACTTCTTCGCGAGCTTCATGTTGGGGTGGAGCATCACCATCGGGGCGGGGTTGGCCTCTTACCCGCTGGACACCGTGAGGCGGCGCATGATGATGACTTCGGGATCAGCGGTGAAGTACAAGTCCAGCTTCGATGCCTTCCAGCAGATCGTGGCCAAGGAAGGGTACAAGTCGCTGTTCAAAGGAGCCGGCGCCAACATCCTGCGGGCCGTGGCGGGGGCGGGTGTGCTGTCGGGCTACGACCAACTTCAGATCATCTTCTTCGGCAAGGCTTACAGTGGGGGAGGCGGCTGACCTGGCTGCCTGGGAGTAGTCTAGTTGGAAGCTGGGTGCAGTACTAGTTTCTGGTGCAACCTGCACTCAGTCCATGAGCACGAGATGCTGGTTCGGAATTTGGAATTTCTGGTGTGTTCTGGTCGATCTTTGTGGACTCAGATCTTCCGTTGGCTTTCTTCATTGAAGCGATTCGATGAACTCGGGGTGTCCGTTGTTGACTGCCCGAGTTTGAGCTCAGTCAAGGTTGTTCTTTGTGTCGAGCACCGTCGATCTTGCTCCTTAGCTTGATGAATCAGTTAACGGTGCTGTATGATTGGACAATTGAGAGAAATTTGGGAGGAAATAGGTTGGCTGCGCCCGCGGCAGTGAGTGATGAAGAGACTCCCATATGTCCAGGGACCGTTCAGATTTGGAGGCAAACTATCAATTTTACATTCGATCGCCATCTTTTGGGGTTGGTCTTCCTTCAGCGACGGACCAGATGCTCTTTCAGACTGTGCATGAGAGTGCTGTGATCAATGTTATCTGCTGTCAGTTTGYTTGCTAACGCAGGGTTCATCCTCCCATTCATAACTTCAAACGTTGCCATTTGGTCTAGTAACTTCAGTTTTCTGGTAGCGAAGCCATCTACATAATGTGGCACTCTATGTGGTAAAGACAGGTGAAGAGAGAGACTAGTTGCAACTGCAATGAAAAAATCTTCTTCCATGCAGCACTACATCATGGTGACCCTGAGCACTCAGAKCTGCTACTGCCCAGTCGAAAAGTTGACCTCCTTGGAATTACGAAACAGTAGGTCGCACAATACCTCCCTCATCTACAACCAATAATAGCGCGTATATGAGAGTTAATTTTCATCATTGTCTGTAGAACTCCCTTCATGGCTATTTTGTATGCTAATGGGCTTGAAGGAAAGTCAACACATTATAGGGTTTCCTCCTCAAGGCTCCAACCTTCAAACCCGCAAATGTAGACCCCTAATCCTAACTTCAAGGTATTCTTCAAAAGCCTCTCAGAAATCACATACTTAACAAAGATTAGCCCATGTCTTGGATTTGACCCCAAAAACAAAATTCAAGATATTCTTCAAAAACTCTTTACTGACATCACAAACTCTACAGGGACCAGCCAGTAGGTTTTGCGATCCGACCGGAATGACAGTAAGGCCGTGTAGGTCTTCCACTTCAGAAACCTTAAAATGACAGCCACTGATACTCCAATGCCCTYAAAATGTTGGAATAGGGACGCTCTTACTGTAGCTGCTTACTCAGGCTGGTTCGGCTCAAACAGGCCTAACAAGTGACCATCCAAGCCTCGCATTGCCGCCACCTGCACATTGCAAGTTGCAATTAGCACCAAAAGACTTTTCTAACGATCACAAGCCTGGTTCATGAGTAAGAAAGAAGCGCAGCGGCCCACCTTTCCCTGAGGAGGGTGCTTGATTGGACCATCGAGCTCTGCGCCCATAGACAGCAGCCTCAACACAGTGCCGTCCATGTCCGTCACGTTGAACGACAGAAACGGCGAGTAGCCCTTCGACAACTCCACATTGCTGCCAAGCCGAATTCCTCACTCGTTAGCACCACGAGTAGCACTCTAGAAATGGATGGCTGCATCCTCGCCATGGCCATCAGAATTTCAGATTTAGAGCCACATAATGAGAATTTTAGACAATGCATAGAGCTAGGACCCGTATCAAAACCTTTTGTCATTTTCTGGAGTACTCCAATCATAAAAATGAACAAGATCAAGAGAGATATGAGCGTTTGAAAAGTGCAGMTTTCACCGGTCTTTGACTGTCAATAAATCCATCAGGCATTGTTCAATTATGATCGTTCCTCATACTCAGCATGTCCTAATGCATATTTCTATATCTGTTAATCAAAATCTAATCTTACATTCAACATATCATTCAAATCGAGCAAACTAAATATTAGTTTGAGTTTCAATTTTTACTGTCCTACTGATAGCAAAATTCAATATCAAAGCCAATTGAGCAAAAGAATAATAGAATTACAACATTTTAATAGAACGATGTCGCCTAATCCAAACCCTAAAGACAGAGACGATGCCCTATTTCGACATAAATGGTAATCAAAGGCAGGCCAAGCACCTGGGAGCTTCCATGAGGGCGATCTTGCAAGGTCCGGACTGCAGCTCCGCCCAGCGAGTGGTGCATACATTGACGGTCAGCCCCAGCCCGTGCGCGTAAAATTGAGCAGCGCGCGGCACATCCTTGTGGAGGAGCACCATGTACTTCAGGATCGACATCTCCCCGAGCTCACTCAGTTGATTGCTGTCAATCCGCTCTGAAACCGCCGAAACCGCCGCTCCGGTCTAGCACAAACGCCGAAGCATCCGCCGAATCGTCCTCATGAATTCTTACAGGTAAGCARGCAATTCATTCAGTTGTAGAGATCCTGCCGAATTCAACCAGTTATTCATCATTGTTACTTACTATCTGGAGGTACTATGTGGGAGTTTCCTACAATAGAGCAAGGCTAAGTCAGATATAGAAGTAGTTCAGAATTTTAAAGTTTGTAACCATCATAGAGCATTCTTGTTATTGTGAGGAAGATGATAAATCGAATATTTGTGCAACAAGGCAGGCCAACCATGTTTGATGCTTCAATAATGTATAGGAGAACTACTTTAAACACCTCAATATACAGGGTTGGCACTCTATCTCATTCACAYACCAGAAATAATACAAAAACTCCGCTTCCTCCGCTTCCTGGCGGATGAACTGCACCATACTTCATACTTCCAAACCCTAAACCCGAGAACAAACTAAAACCACAATCGAGTGACCAAACCAAGAGAACAAAATCCCTGAAAATGCCAGAAGAACAAAACACCGACGGAAAAAACTTAGTAAAGCCAACTGTCAGAAACAAGAACAGTAAAAGAATATAAAATTCTTCTTAACTATGATGTTTCGGTCGCCCCACAACCAAACTTGAAGATTCAAACTCCGAAAAACACACAGAGACTGTAATAACATAGCAAAGATAGCTGTTCACAACAACAAACTGCTAAATGCTAAAGCATGAAAGCCCTTTCAATTGAATTCTGTTTGAAGGCCGTCTCATACAACCAATCGCTCCCAAAGTCCCGATCACCTACAGAATGAAACTCCAAAAATACCCTAAAAACAAAATAGCAGAAACACAGCGACCGAAACATCGCAGCAAAGCTGCCTGTCCAGAACAAGAAATGCAAGGAARCATACAACTTACCAAAAAAGGGCAAGGAAGCATACAACATTTCGACTCTTAAATCCTAAAACCACGTTTTGGTGATCGCCTGCGCTTCCATGATCAGAAAACTACTCTAAAACCCTAAACCCTGRACCTCAAACCTCAGAGCAAAATTTTCAAGAGAGGAMTAAGTCTTCAAACAATTTCTCAAACTAATGAATTAACTGGCTTCAAATTCAGAATCGGCTACCACGAGCAATTGCAAAAGAGMAACCAACAACGAYTCAAAGAGGTTATAATTAGGGCAAAAAGAGAACGCTTTCTACGAAAATGAGTAGGGGTCCAAATTTGGCAGGAAGATTGACATTTCTCAACACTCGACCCGAGCTAAAGRAATTTCGAACCGAGACGAAAGAGAATATCCCCGATCTTACAACAAACGAACCCCTGGTGAGAAAAAAATGAAAAAAGACAAAGGGGAGTAGGGAACCTGTCCTCCGTATTTCTTCACACCAACATTCTYGGGTTTCGAATCACRGCCATTCTGCGTGGAGCCTCCAGCCTTCTTTGTAGTCCACCTTCGGAACTACAAACTGGACCCCCCTGCTCCTTCGTCACAAGATAAAAGAAACCCTAAACTCAAATAAAGGAATAACTTGAGAATCTAATTAAATTGTGTCTAAAATATTTTATAAAATTCTAGATTACACCTCAAGTATTCTAAGTATATAATAGCCCCCATTTAAATACCCTCTCAACGCATGTAGAACTTTACAATAGATACAACTTTGTGTTTAACCTCTAAATGCCGCTGCGGCCGATTTTTGGTTGATGAATGCCTTTAGGACAGTTTGGAGAACGGAGAAAAAAAAATTTTCATCCAATTTTTTTTAGTGAGACACTTGAAGTCATGCGCCATCATACAGTGCACAGATTAGCCTCATTCAATGAACTGATAATTATAGGGACTCCCAGATTCTTACAAGATGGTGTGAGGCTGCCTTATATTTTCACAACTGACATACTTTCTTAAGTTTCTTTGCTTGCTTGTTCACATACGATATGAAGTATTTATTTTGAGGTCGATCGGGCAGTTTTCCACTGCACTGTAACAGACAATTGGCTCGCGCACATGCAAGCAAATGCTGGCGGGTGCCGGCGTTTTTGAGCGGATGGCGGATGGCACCTGGCGTTTCTGGCCCTAGTGGAATTCAGCCCTACCAACGCCAGCGTCAGTAAACGCTCCACATAGATTTACGCAGTGGTGGGACCAGCAAGCAAGAACCTACTAATTTTTTTTACAGAAAGAAAAGAGTTTTCAGGTATGAACAACGAGCAACGGTCAAAATACCCTGGGCTCTGGGCACCCTGAACCCTTCCGAATTTTACCTGGCAGGGCGTGGCAGGGTGTGGCGCAAGTTTCATGTGCGCTGGGAGTGATGGATCTCCAAACCCCATAATCTAATCCTCCCGCAGAGCCACTCACGCCCCGCCACATGTCATGGTGGATAGCGGGTGGCAAGTTGCCAACACGTCATGTGCGTTGGCTAAATGAAGGGCGTCCAAAGTAGCTGAACATGGTAGTTTCTACTATTCCTAGCTGTCTTTTGCGACAAGGAGATTGGAAGAAGCATGATGGCCTCTACTTTAGTAGCAAAAGGCCTTATTCGTTAAATTGAGACAAATGGGTCATTTTGAGACTTTACAAAAACAAGTGCAAGGCATCTTGCGGTGCAAAGTTGTTGAACTCTAAGATAAGTTGTTGAACCTCAATCCACATCGAAGATGGAAAGATTTTAGAGAAGTAGGGTTGTATTCGGTGACTTCAAACAAGCATATGAATAGGAGACAGTGTGGTACGTAAACAATGAGTATGTAGAGAAACAATTGATTTCTTCATTCCATCCGCCTTGTGTACTCATGACTTTGAATACAAAAAAAACGTGTGCTCAAACTTTACTTCAAGCATTTTGCTTTTTAAAAATAGAATTCTTTGTTATGGGTAGTGAGGAAAGCTTCGGTGCCTAGCCATCTGCATTGGTTTTAGGATTGATCTTAGCTAACTCCAGTGCCTTCAGCTTCGCCAGCCCTCTGAAGATATCCTCGCGCCGAGAAGGACGGAACCGCCCACTCTCAGAGTCTGCTGAGTTGCACAAGCTCTGACTCAGAGATTTCCGATCCTTGCGCTTGGTCTTCCGCGTGATTGTAGGAACCTCAGCATTTGAAAGCGACTTGCATCCTCGAGGAGCCTGCGTGGGCAGCGACGAACTCGTAGACTGTGCATACGGAATTCCTAATCCAGTGGATTTAGATCCTGAGGCGCGCCGTTGCTCCCTGAGAATTCTTTGTCGGAAGAGATTGTCCGCGGAAGGTGACCTTCTCGCCCTCGTTGACTGCGTCGGCCGAGGTTGCTTATCCTCGAGCCGAGGGGACTACCTTTCAGTGGGTGACTCACATTGGGCCCTCTTCCCTTCATGCCTGTGTGGGGAGGGTTTCAATTCGACCATAGCTCGTGGGGACGGCTCGGGAGCTCCGTCTTCACCTCGAGGATGCTCCGTTTCTCTTTTGAAGGGAAGATCCAGTCTGCGATTTGTCAGCCCCTCTGTCCGCGGAGTCAGCGAGAAGGATCGCCCTCGACTCGAGGATGGCCGCTTCAAGGGCGACGGAGAGCAAATGGGCGTCCTGGGCGGTCCCCAACTCGGTGGATTGTCCACGACCCCGTCTTCCACATCCCCCTTTGAAAAGTCGATTGCCGCTGATGCGGCGTCCGTCGCGGACCGCATCATGTACGGCTTCGATTTCGGGGCCGTCCCGCAACTCCCTCCCTTGGAGTCGGAGGTGGTTGAGAGCGACTTCTCGGATCCGGAGAGCAAGCTCCTCGTCATGCCTCGCGTCGGAAGGGGTGCCTCCACCTGCAGTAAGTTAGAAATCCAGCAGCTCAATAGACATTATGTTTGGGTCCGATGATGATGCGAAACATCCATCCACTTAGAAGATAAGAGGCAATCACTAGTATGAAGAGGGCATTCACTAGTAAACGCAGACGGAGATAGACACTTATTTCAAAAGTCATCCATTTATTTCCTCGAAAGTCATCGTTCTATTTACAAATGAATGCAGCATAGACATTTACATAAATATACACATGGCAAGTCAGTTCCCAACGTTGCTCGCACGAAAAATCTACTTCCTACGACGAGTCCTGGGTTCTATGACTAAACCTAACCCCGGCAACTCGAACCGGATCATGAGGTTTTTCGCCAACTCCTGCATCCCCACCACCATAGAGTGGAGGAGGTCATCAGATGCTTCGAGCGGTCTTTTGCCAATGCGATTGGCCTCTACGTATTCCCTCATATGCCCCCGCGGACAATCCGCGTGAAGACGCCTGAGCCACGGCAAGAGGTTCCCCACGAGGAAATTATCCCTCCGTTGGATGTGGTTCCAGGAGTCCAGGAATATGGCGTTTCCCCTCTCATTGCAGACACTCTTCTCGGGAGAGTCGTCAATGAGGAGTGTGTTATCGGGGGAGAAGGACGTCCCCCCACTAGGATTGGAGAACAACTGCTCCGACAGAACCTTAAGGAGGGTATACTTTTCCCCCCGCACATGAAAGTCGCCCTTCGCCCTCTCTATCTTTTTGCACTGCTCCTGGGCGAGTATATCGAAGGGCGCCTTGGACTTGCTGAAAATATGTCCGGCGATGGGTTCTGCATTATACTTGAACATGGACGTCCAAACTACAATCCTGTCCGCGAACTCGGAGACCTCTCGTAGGAACTCCGCTACATTCTGTCGAGCGAAGACGGCCTTCGGTCCAATGATCGTGGGAACCCTGTGGCAGAGAACATTGTCTTCAAGCTTGTAGGGCTTCATTTTTGCGGCATACGTTTTCAGCGCGCATTGACACAAGATGCCGTTAAGGTCAAAGACAATGTTCAGCCACTTCCTCCTCGGTTGGGGTCCTACATGCGAAATATCCCTCGCCACGATCTCTCTGCATCCCTCCGACTCTACCTGATCATATCAAAACAACATAGAAATAGGGTTACCTGTTTGAACGCAGAAGTGGATGAGCCAGAGAGTGGAGGAAAGCCTTGCATTCCTCTAATGGACTGCGGGCTCCCGTTAGAGAGTGCTTTCACTGGAATTGGGCGGCACACGTTTTTATGTTCTTTCAGCTGAGCACAAANGTCAAAGTCTGTATATATTCACCCTGAACTTAATGGAACTCACTCAAGCGAGTCCAACTTACAAGCATTCGAATGATTTCTACATGGTATCAGAGCAAGGTTGATCAAGACATAGCGATAGAAGTTACTTGAAGTCATAGTTAGACACACAGTTGAACTCAGCTCCTGAGTCCAAGAGAAGTGAGAAAAATGGCAGAGAACTCGAACGCAGCATTCCGAGAGGGAGACAAGTTGAAGGGCACCTCGAACTACTATGTTTGGGCCCTAAAAATAAGAGCTGTATTGAGAGGTGAAGGATAGTGGATTATTACAGAGACAGAGCAAGTCCATACCACGTATCCTGTGACGATAGACAGAGAGGCGCTGACGGAAGCGCAACTGAAAAAGAAAAAGGTCCTAGCATGTCGCTTACTTTTGTTGTCAGTCTCTAACGACCTGATCGATCTCATTGCAAAACACTCTGACCCTGCGGTAGTATGGAAAGCACTGAAGGATCAGTTCCACTCTGGTGATCAATCGCAAGTGTTGACCTTGATGGGACAACTGCAGTCATTGCGAATGCACGAGGGAGGATCAATAGAAGACTACGTGAAGAAAGCTCGGGAGCTCAAGAATCGCCTAAGCAGCATGGGAGAGAAGATTGTCGATTGCAATATCAATCAAATGGTACTGAATAGACTCCCTCGCTCATTCGAAAGTACTATTCAAACGCTTACTCAATTGGACCCTGAGATGACCTTTGAAAAGTTGAGTGCATGCCTGATCTCTGAATCGCACCGACGCCAACATCGCAGCCAGCAACTTGGCGATGAAGAAGCGCTGGCAGCAAGCTTCTAGAAGCAAGTAAACTTGCAGATGCCGGGTCGAGGACGAGGAGGTCGATGGCTGCAAGGTGCCAGAGGTCGCAACTTCCCAGGCAGATCTTTTCATGGACCACCACGACTACCACCGGTATGCTTCAACTGTCACAAACCAAGACATCTAGCTAGAGATTGTAGAGTGCCACGCAACCCGCACATATTTCCTGACCGAGAGTCATCAAAGAATTCAGGGTATGCAAACGCAGCTGAGTTCTTTGACACAAAACTAGCTTAGGGAAACTATGATCCATATTACTATCTAGGCAATAGCCCGTGGTACCTAGATAGCGGGGCCTCTGGCCTCATAGCCGCTGACCACCAGAAATTGGACCACCTTCCCAGCTCCTCCGGGATACAGATCAATGAGATCAAAATTGGAGGAGGGGAATTGCATCCAGTAAAGGGGTCCAACTCGGCCACTGTAAACACTGAGAACGGTGGAATAAAGCTGAAAGATGTTAAGTACGTACCTAGCATGAGAAAGAACCTAGTTTCAGTTGGAGCAATCGCCGACTCAGGTCACAAGGTCATATTCTCTAGCCATTGTTGTTGGGTCATAGATAAACATGACCACATAGTAGCATCTGGAGAAAGAAATCTTGCAAATGGATTATATTTCTTCAAAAATGAAACAGTGGCATTATCGATTTATCGGCAGAAAGCAGCGATCAATCAAACCTGTGGCACCGCAGAATGGGCCATTTGAGTTTTGCTGGGCTCAATTACCTATCTAGAACTGCTAATGTGAATGGAATGCCCAAGATCGAATTAGAGAAAAGGATCTGCTCGTGCTACCTAGTAGGGCATCAACATAGAGAACGATTTCCAAGAAAGTTTGAGACTCGAGCAAAAAAACCTGGGCAGCGGATTCACTCCGACCTAATGGGTCCCATGCAACAGACCTCCTTAGGAGGCTCCCGCTATGTGCTGGTGTTCACGGACAATTTTTCACGTAAAAGCTGGACGTACTTTATGAAATGCAAGAGTGAAACAATGTCAAAGTTTCGTCACTTCAAGGAAAGAATTGAAAACGAAACCGGCAACAAGATTCAAGTCCTTCGATTAGACCGTGGGGGGGAATATACCTCAGAGGAATTCACAAGTTTCTGTATGGAGCATGGCATCCGACGAGAACTCACACAAGCCAGCACGCCGCAACAAAATGGCGTCTCCGAAAGAAGAAACATGACTATCATGGAGAGGGTAAGGAGCATGTCCCACAACTGCGGATTACCAACCCGCCTATGGACAGAAGCAGTTTCTCACGCTACGTACCTGATCAACAGAAGCCCAACTCGAGCGAACTCGGGACAAACACTAGAAGGAAAATATTCAGGTATGATTCCCGACATCTCAAAGACTCAAATCTCAAGATCTTTGGCTGCATCACCTACGTCCACGTACCCAAGGAGAGTTGCAGGAAGTTAGATAGCAAATCACAAAAGTGTATGTTTGTAGGTTTTGACCATGACACCAAAGCCTATCGACTTTACGATCCCACAAGTCAAAAAATCATAGTAAGTAGAGATGCAGTATTCGATGAGTCTAGAATAGGGTATCAATATCTATTTCCATTAGAGCAAGGACACAACATCTTCAACCTAAACAATCTAGAGAGAGACGAACTCAGAGAGAACACCGAGGACCTGGATCAAGCACACCAAGGACCCAGACAACAAACTCTTGAAATAGAAACCGACACAATATGGCTAGACGAATCCAACACGGATGATCACCCGGAAAGCTTAGATGACTTAGATCAACCTGATAGCAGCAAGCCCAGCAGTCCACCGAGGGATCAAAATTAGTCACCACTAGCTAGAAACCTTACCCAAAAATCTAGACAACCCATCCCTGTAGATCGTCAAGCTGGCCCAGCGAAGCGACATTATCCAAGCCAAAACAGATCTCCATCGATCAAACTGCGGGATTTCTAGACCCTGTTTTCGGAGTTGATGGAAGAACCCCTAGACTTCCAAAGCGCGTCTCAAACCAAGGAATGGCAAGAAGCAATTCAAAGTGAAGTTACATCCATACTGAAAAACAAAACATGGGAAGTCATAGATTGTCCAAACAACAGCAAACCAATAACGGCAAAATGGTTGTTTAAGATCAAGAAGAATTCAAAAGGAGGGATCAACAAGTTCAAAACCAGAGTTGTAGCTAGAGGGTTCCAACAGAGGAAGGGTATAGACTACCATGACATATTTGCACCTGTCGTGAGATGGTCCACAATTTGTGTCATCCTAGCACTTGCTGCGAGATACAAGTGGCCCCTGCATCAAATGGATGTGATAACTGCTTTCCTGAATGGAACCATAGATGAGGAGGTTCTGATGGAAATACCAGACGGGTTTCCAGGATCGGGTGACGACACAAAAGTATGCAGGATAAATAGAGCACTATATGGCTTGAAACAATCACCAAAAGTCTGATACGACTGCATCAGCTCATGGCTTCATGAACAAGGTCTGACCCAAAGCGAGAACGACCCAAACTTGTACTTCCTTCAGCAAAATGGCAAGCTAACCATCCTCCTGCTGTTCGTAGACGACTTACTGATCACCGGGGACAATCAACAGGAAATTGAGCGATTAAAAGTCAGACTTCAGCAAGAATTTGAGATGACCAACTTAGGCAAGGCGACCAACTATCTCGGAGTGGAGATTCATTGTCAACACAACGGCATCTTCATCAACCAAACTGGTTATACCAAGAAACTCCTT